>JAPYYV010014000.1:0-23855 GCA_030522625.1 Copidosoma aretas
GTGGTGTAGTATGTTTTCTGTGTGTTTTTTGTGGATAAGTGGTTTGTTTCTTTGCATTATATTCCTTTTCTTTTTTTTTTTTATAATTGTTTTTTTTTATTTTTTGTACTTTGTAAATAATAAGTTAATATGTATGTATATGTAATTACAGTCTTAAAAAGGTCTCCATGATGAGACGGAATATCCACTACTAAACTAAATAAAAAAAGAAGGTTTTGCTTACAAAAACTAACAGTCATTTTTTATTTTGGGCGTTAACTCCAAATAATATTAGAAGTTATCATAATGCAAGCAAGTGGAAGTTGTGAAGAAGTTATACTTTCTAAAATATATCTGCTTTGTTTTCAAACAATTCTAAAACGTAAGACTAACACATATGTATACCATGTACAGCAGGTCGAAAAAAATTGCAAGGTTGAGTTAAGTTAGACGATTTTACATATGGTAACACACATAGTTTTAAAAAGGATGCGAGGTTGACTTAAGTTTTACGATGTAAATGTTAGATAGTTATGTGGATTGAAGTCAAGCACATGCATAAGAGAGTGCCATAGCCGAAAAATCTTTAAGTAAATGAAAAAAATATGTTCATCTATTTTAAATGATTTTTTATGTTATATCTAAAAATTGTGTTTAGTTTTTGGCTATCTGTAATGGTGTTAGCAGTATGAGGTATCGTTATATAAACCATTTCTAAAATAAGTCCTCTATTTAGATTATTTTTACGGTCTCAAATTTTAATAGAGTAAAAATAAAATTTGTGTCCAGTCTCTCTCATATGTATGAACACAGCACAAGCCATCTTTTTATTTTTACAATCCTTCATATGTTGTTTGGTTCTTTCCGAAACATTACGGCAAGTTTGACCAATGTAACACACAGGAAGATTCGATTTATATTTTAGACCTTGAAAATAATCTTAATAGAAGACTCATTTCAGAAATGGATTATATGATCGAACTTATTACTGTTAACACCATCACAGATACCCAAAAACCAATCACAATTTTTAAATATCACATAAAACATCATTTTAAATATATTTACATCGTATTTTTATTTACTAAAAGATTTTTTGCTACAGCACTCTCTTATGCGTGTGCTTGACTTTAATCTATATAATGACCTCACGTTAATATCGTAAAACTTAGCACAACCTCGCATTCTTTTCGAATCTATGTATATTACTATATGTAAAATTGAAAAACTTAACTGAACCTTGCATTCTTTTTTCGAACCGCTGGGGTTAGTATACATATGTGTCAGTTTGAGGTTTTAGAATTGATTGAAAATGACGCAGATATATTTTATGTAATGAATTTTGACGTTGCTTTTTGATTATATTATATTATATTGATTGTTAATTTTAATTTATTACCGTAACTAGTCGTTGATTTATGATTGTAATGTATAGCGTTCGTTGTATTTGTATTAAATAACAATTTTTGTTTTTGGGACTTAATAAGCACTACTTAGTATGTAGTCGAAACTTCCTTATTTAATAAATAAATTTGATCAGCATTGCCCTAAAATGTTTCTATTTCTTTATTGTTGAACATTCCCGCTGTTCTTGGAGACTTTATAAATATCTTAGCATTATCAAGATCTTATGGCAATAATGAGGAAATTTGGAAAACCAAACTTGTTCATAACTATAACTTATAATTCAAAATCGACAGAGTTGAAAGAGATGTTAAATGATTTGCCAAGAAATACAACTCCAAATGACACTACTAACATTATTGTTGAATAATTATACACAAAATTATTATTAATTTTGGATAACATTTAAAATAAAGATGATTTTGGCAAAGTTATCGCATACATTTACACAATACAATTTAAAAACGTGGCTTGCCTACTCCACATCTCTTGATAACATTACATCAAGTTAGTAAGCTAATTTTACTAAAACATATTGATGGATACATATCAGCTGAAATTTCATACAAAAAGAAAGAATTACTAAAATTAGTCAGTTCACGTATGCTTTATGGGCCTCATTCAGAAAGTACACCTTTTTTTGATAATAATAAAAATGTTTGTAAAAAAAATTTCCTAAAAAAAATCTCTTTGCAAACTACATTTACAAAAAATGGATATCCAGACTATAAAATAATTAAAAATGTCAATAAAAATCATATTTATAGAATCAATAACAGTAATGTTAGGATTTCCGTCGATAATTCTATAGTTGTTCCTTAGATTGATTTTTTGTTACTGAAACATAATTTTCACATAAATGTTAAATGTTGTGCATTATTCCAAAGCATTAAATAAATTGTTAATGAAATTTACAATGGGAGAGATACAGCATTTTGTAAACTGATAAGAAAAAAAATGAAAGTGATATACATTACGAAATTTCGCAATACTTAGATGCTAGTTATTTAAGTGCGATGGAAGCAGCATGGCGAGTTCAAGAGTACCCTCTTTGCTGTCAAAGCTGTACAGTATTCTATTGACCTATACATATGTAAAATAGACAAGAATAATTTTCGTTCGTAACAAAATTAATGAAGCTCTATATAATTTAAAAACGTAATTAACAGGTTGGTTTGAATCGAGTCAACAAGATGATTTTCCTAACTCTATAAAATATCTTAACATTTCAGAATGATACATACATAATAAGCGATCCTAAAATTTAGTAAAACGTAAATATGTAAAAAAAATGTGGCAATTAGTAGATTAAATAATGTTTCTCCAAAAGATTAAGAAAGATTTCATTTATAGCTTATATTACACAAAGTCAAGGGAAAAATATCGTTTAATGATTCGAAAACATGTAATAAAATACGTTATGTAACTTTTTAAGAATCTGTTATTAACATGGAGCTAGTAAACCATGATTCTTATATTAAAAAAATTTTTGATAAGCTTTAACAGTCATACTACCATTTTAACTAGGAAAATTTTTTGCGTGGTTCGTTATGTCATAAAATGTTCAAGGGAATATAATTTGGTGTATATTTAAAAATATGTAATGGACAATTTTTCTAAAAACAGTGATGATAATGCTGTCTTACACCCAGACGAAATTATTAATTATGATAAATTTTTATCATGTAAAGAATTTGACTTACCTAAAACATAAACAGTAAGGTGGGAAATTATTGACAGTAACAATAAGATCGTATCTAACAGAAATTTCTTTGAAACATTTTTCTATCAATTTAATCAAGATAAAAGATATATTTTTCAATAAAAAGTAGGTTTAAATTAAATTTTTTCTTTGTTGACGGTCCAGGGAGGTCTGCTGAAACATTTGTGCACAAGACATTGATTCGTTATCTTCTTTTATCGGACAAAAAAATTTTATTTAAATTTAATTAATCTCCCGTACTACATATTGTTTGATTATTCAATATTTATTGTATAGAACGCGGCTTCTTTACTACGATTTTTCGAGCAGAATTATTTATAAACATACGTTACATACATACACGCCTAACACTTGTACTAACACGTTTTAATAACTGCGAGGGCAAGATTAATATAGTGTGTAACAATTGGAATTTTTATTTCAATCGTATGCCAAAATTTAATCAAATTTAATTAAACTCCAGTACTACATCTTGTTCGATTATTAAATATTAAATATACAGAACGCGGCATCTATACTACGATTTTTCGAACATAATCATTTTTAAGCGTGTGTGTGTGCAATTACATGGTACACTTACATGTTACATTGTACAATTATATGTTGCACTATCTAGATGGAAAAATCCTAAGTGTATTTTTATAAAGGACGAGTAGGATAATTCTGCAGAAAAATAAAATCTAGTATGAAATGAAATTTTCCAATGATATGAAATGATGAAATATTTATATACCTTTCATAAATCGTTATACCATTTGAAACAGTAATAGCAATATATTGTTGATTATACTTTACGAGTGAATGAAACATTTACCATACACATGCAGACATTTACACATCAAATGCGAAGCAAGTCTACCTCCATGTAATGCTGTCTGGGTACATCCAAATTACTTCCAACATTACAGATTTTTTGCATTATATTAATGGAAAAGTAAAAGTTTATTCCCCTTATTTTATGAAGGGACTGTTGTGGAGGGGCTTTATCGTATATTTAAACTGCCTTGACAAAGCGCAAAGGAATCCTTACAGAGAGCATCAGTAACGCGTCGTAAGGATACGGGGGGTCGGTAGGGGGGCTGTTATTAAGAGATTTCGTAAGTGGGCTGTGGGTGGCAGTGAAAGGGTAGATAAAAGCCGTAAACATTTTTTACCTTCATTTTTGATGACTCATCTTTGTTTTCAGCTATTTTTTATAACAAAATGTATAATAAAAAATATTATTAATTATAGGGATGTAGATGGTTTTTTATATCGGTATTTGTATACTTATTATAAAGTAATTGCATTGTCAAAATTTATTACGAATGGAAAAACAAGTTTTTGGGTAGAAAAGCTGGGGCGGAAGGCACGGGGGAGTCTAGTGGGGATCCGTGGACGAGCTGCGGGCGTGCAAGGGGTGGCGCACAGTAGGCAAAAAGTGAGTAAAAATTATAAAAATTCTCGCTTCAACTGAGTTTTCGCCCGATTTCAACGATTAAGGGCTCAAAATTTTTGCACTGAAATCGTTTACAATATGTGATACCGACTTGTTTGATACTTATTATTTGAGACCAGGTTAAGGGTGGTCAAACGCAGAAGTTTTCGCGAAAAACTAACAACTTTATAATTATTTGGAAGTAATAAACAAAATATGTAATGATTAGTATCATTTGTATGGTTATTTGGGTCGCTGATTACAAATCTGACGTTGGATTCGCAATATTCGAGAGCGGCACCTCCGTCAGACCACGCTGACAGGTGATATTCACCTTGTGGTAAAAAAATTTCATGTTGGGTGTCATTTCCATGGTTTTTGGGTCGCTGATTACAAATCTGACGTCAGATTCGCAATCTTTGACAGCAGCACCTCTGTGAGACCACGCTGACAGGTGATGTTTACGTCGTGGTAAAAATTTTAATGTTGGGTGTCATTTCTATGGTTTTTTGGGTCGCTGATTACAAATCTGACGTCAGATTCGCAATATTCGACAGAAGCACCTCTGTAAGACTACGCTGACAGGTGATGTTCATCTTGTGGTAAAAAATTTTCATGTTTGGAGACATTAACATGTTTTTTTGAGTCGCTGACTACGAATCTAACGTTAGATTCACGACATTTAGCTGTTTTTCTCTTATAAGGCTACACAGACAAATATTAACCTTAAAGTAATTTTGTATAAGTAAGCGCTAAGTGTAAGCGTGCACACTTCCTTTTTATCTAAAAAGCGAGGGGGAGAGCTGTGGTGTTTAAAAAGAATTAAGCTTGCCTTAGACAAAAGTCCGTTTCTGCTAAAAAAAGTTTTATTCTACGCGATTGTTCTGCTTTACATAGAATAAAAAAACTGGACGCTTCCAAAATAACTTTTCAGTTATGCCAAACATTGTTACACATGGCAAGAAACTTTTGAGTAAGCAAATAAATTTTATATTGTTATTCTTTAGTTAAAAATCAATGAGAAGCAAAAATTCTAGGGTAGTCATTGACGCCTATATATAGCTATAAGCATTCATATTAAACTCCACTCTCTCGGGTAAGTGTGCGCACTTTAATACGTACTTATCGCTATACTAAAGAACAAAAATAAATTCCATTTACAAAAGCTTGATCAAATAATTAGCTGGTTTAATAATAATGTACAAATTTGTTTTTTTATCCAATCTACGCATGTGTCCATCATAGTTTTCTCAAAAATCCTTTATGAAGCCATTTTTATTGATATGTATATAAAAAGAACATTAAGGGTTTTTTGTTGTTTCGCTGTAACATGCTTCAAAATTAAATCATACCATCTGATGATAAGTATTTTTTTGAATGATAAAAAAATTTAATTATTCATTGTATTTTCTGTTTCTTGATAAAGCTATTTTTTTTTGAAAAAAAATAGAAATATACATTTTTAAATTTAACTTGAAAAAAAAGATATGCCAACATTTAGTTATGGTTGATACAGGTACTTAGGTGGATTAACATAATGTAGATAGTTAAAAATAAATTCAACGGTTTGGGTAAAAGTTAGCGATGGATCGTTTGAGAAGTATGT
Organism: Copidosoma aretas; assembly: GCA_030522625.1. Classification (NCBI taxonomy): domain Eukaryota; kingdom Metazoa; phylum Arthropoda; class Insecta; order Hymenoptera; family Encyrtidae; genus Copidosoma; species Copidosoma aretas. The sequence goes on from JAPYYV010014000.1 coordinate 6,130, forward strand.
GCTTGATATTACATGAGAGAAAAAAGTCACGATATTCAGAATAATAATAATAATAATAATAATAATAATAATATTAATAATAATGAAAAGTGTAGTAATTTTAATAATGGTAATTGAAATGGTAACTTAACCACAAATACTAATCTCTGTATTTAATAATTAGGGACATTACATCAACATTCTATAAATTTTGGTTATACATGTAAGTAAATCAGAAATACACACAAGAAAAAATTACAATTAAGTACATTATAGCTTACTGAAACTTTTCGAATAATCATTTAAAACTTATGGATCATTTTTGAGCACATAGATAAAAAATTTGATAAGATACTTATCAAAATTGAACAACGATGTAATATCGATTCTGTATGATTGTAAATCAAGTCTTAGTCAGAATTAATGATTTCTTCATCATTACTAATTTTAATAACATATTGATCCTCCTTAGCGTTTAATATTAATAATTGGTCTATTTCCGGTGTTATTAGGGTCCTTTCTGTTTTTGTTTGAGCACTTTTCAATAAAAACAGTATGTTTGCAGTTAGTAACATACGCTTGAAAAAATCTTTGGTCATTAATTTACTGTAAATTTTTTTCAGCGGTTAAAATATGTTTCTAATGTTATTTAAATACTCGTATCTTTAATTAACTAATTGATGAACGGTAGTATAAAATTATGTGACATTTTATAAATTTTTATTACATTTAGTAAAAATTAAAAATAGTTGTAGTAAACAATTTTTAAACTTATGATATTTATAAGGTCAAAAAATTTTTACAAGCAATAAAAGTACCTTATATTTCAGGAGCAAATCCATTTTATACATTTCAGAAGACTAATTTTCATTAGTATGATATTTTTTATATAACCAGTTATATCACTGGCTTAAATATTGGAAACCTTCTAAATAATTATAATGTAATTTTTGACTTTGCAAATAAAGTTAGTTCGGACTGTAGATAACATTTTGATCTGTGTGATTTTTACCTCGAACATTTCGTTGAGTGCTCTTCTCTATAACGTTTTAAATCTTTATTTCTGCATTCTGGGGCATCTTTGGATAACATTCGCAAAGGAATATAAAAATTTGTAACTACCAGATATCCGTGCAGCAATATACAGTGGAGAGAAATCAGCATATAATACCAAGAATACAAATTTAAATACATTCTTGCTGTGAGAAATCCAAATTGGCGGAATGCTCCTGCATTAATTTTTTTTGCCGATGATAAAACCGATAATAAAATCTTAAATTTTTTTAGCAAATTCTTATTGAATGCTGCAATTCAGAAGTATGGTTTTTTAAATTTCATGCGTCAAAGATAATCAATAATGTTCCGCATTTCACAAAATTTTCGTTGAAAAAGAAACTTTCGTTCAATGCACCGATCTTCAAAAATAATATAGTGATAGTTATTGACTTACATTATCTTATTCTTGTTATTAACACAATTTAACATTTAGATATTACATATATAGTTCATTAAATATACTCAAATAAATGTCCTTGAGTATTTATAAAAAAAAAACGTACTATCCTGACCACATATGTTTCTTCTTTCTTTTAAATAAATTAGATTAATATTATAAAGTGAAGCATTGCCGTTTTTAAAGGTTCATCAATCTATAAGGGTAAATATTACATAAACAAGAAATATATGATTTTAAAAACTATCAAAAAACAAATATTTTACTATGATATGGCTTTAAAATTAGTATTAAACTGCAATGTAATCATGCAAATCGTCGTTTGATTACAAGTTTTAACCAACTTGTTATATCACTTACATTAATATTATCAAAAAATCGGCAAGCGATATTTCCATCACTGGTTGAACCATGATTTTGTTTAGGAGTACTAACCAGAATTCCTAATTCTTCCCTTAAACGTTTTATAATCATAATCTTTCGTGCGGTAGCTGTTTCTTTACTTTATTTTGTGATCTATGAATTAAAATACCGCAGTTTCTTAAGCTATAAGATGCTTAAATCATAGATTGTGAATAATTTTATGGTATTCTTTGAACTACTATATCATTTATAATTATCGTAAAAATAGTAAAGGTGTATTCTTGTAATTTACGATATTAGAAATCTCCGTTAAAGCTACATCAATAATGTCTACCAAGTATCGTGCAATCTTTCAAAACATAGCTTGCCTTCTACTAATTTACTCCTATTCTATAAGAAATACGAAGAACACATTCTAAGATTTGTATTTTGGCATGCAATATTGGGATCCCATACTGTTAAGCTTCTGTATTTATCTTTTACTTAAGTAGTGTATCAATCTCAATAATGTGGGGGATTGCTGACAGGCAAAGATGACATCCCTGACTCGACGAGTCATTCAAGGCAGAACACACCTACGATCTAAGATTTCTGACCGATTAACATATTTTAACGGCAAATCAAAAAGTTTTAATACTTATTTTGTCATGTATAGTATTTTCAACACTAGAACTTTGATTTTAATGAACTTTGTAAACCTTCAAATACTCATGCGATAACAAATATATACACATATATATATGATAATCGTATCCATTATCTGATTAATTTACTTCCCATCAACCATCGTCAGTGAAAAATCGAAATCTATTTTTTGTGTGCCAATTTGAACACTACGTAGGTGTTATATTTGTTGTTCTAATTCTTTCTCTTCTTGCTTGCAAATATTTATAGTTTCTTTCATAAACTGAATACGGATAGGTAAACAGAATTAAGAAACAGACGAGTGTTGATTTGTCCTCGAAATTTCATTATTATCATTATTCTCTAATTTTAGTAGAATAGGATAAGAACAAAAAATATACTCCTCGATCTTGTCGCTACTATCAATCCACTTATGCTTGTAGTTTGTTGCAAAAGTATCATCGAACCCCCATTTTACTTTCAGACTTAAATGACAATATTCCAGAACATTTAGAAATGGAATTTGATGTTAATGGGTATACAAGCAATTTAATATAATGTATTATCATACTAGTAGGCATATATAGATGGGGTTGCTACGTAGAGCACTCTCAACCCATCCATGTCCTTTTATCGATAATGAATAATATTCAAGATTGGAAAATGTAAGATACCCGATCTTTCATTTTAAAGACATATTCCAAAGATGCAAGCAAGAATGAAAAAAATTCTTCCCCGGGTGTGAATCGAACAACAACCTTCTGTTTACCGGACAAGTGCTCTACCACTGAGCTACCGAGGGGTCGTGTATTCCCAACACCGTAGGTTCAGATAAATTTCTCATTCTTGTGTAAGAGCTATTGTCCGGTAAACAGGAAGTTGTGCGTTTGATTCACACCCGGGGAAGAATATTTTTCATTCTTGCTCGTATCTTTGAAATATGTCTTTAAAATGGAAAATCGGTTATCTCACATTTTTCAATCTTGAATATTATTTATTATCGATAAAAGGACATGGATGGGTTGAGAGTGCTCTACGTAGCAACCCCATCTATATGTGCCTACTAGTATGATAATATTATCGACAAGCATTAGCATCACGTTCTACTATTCCAGAACATTGCTTAAGAAGATTAGTAAACGCTTTACTGTATTGTCTATATAACTCTGCATCGATAAATCACATTTTAATTCATCGATATTGATTCCTGCAGGTGAAGTCTGTTTCTTTTCTTCAAATACCTGAAAAATTATACTTGAGCATTTTAAGATAATTATTAATTAAGTTGCTGCATAAACTTGTTATTCAAAATAACTGTGATGAATAGTTTTCAAACGAGTAACGTGTATATTGATTCGTGCTCTTATCTAAGGAATAGTCAGATGTAAGAAAAAAAGTTTGAAAACATGAATTACAAAACATGCGTTTTTTTAATTAAGGTACAATTTATTTGATATCTGTTTAATCAAAATTATTATTCGTTTATGAAAAAATTAAGTAAGATTAATTTAACACACAATGTAATATTTTACTGAAGTCCTAGTTTTACTAAAACTTTTCTTTTACAAGAACTACAAAATAAAATTTACTGTATGGCAATAGCTAAAAATTATAAATTTTATTTAACGTAATGTAATATTCGTTTAATTAGTAAATAGACTGCAGGATTTTCGGCAAACATAGATATTTTTGCTCAAACAATGTGCACAGCTAGTTGAACTTTAAGTTAGTTTTTTGTGCACTATGTCTAAAGATAAGCTTTTTACATACAATAGTAAGGTATAAAAAGTCAAAATGTATGCACGAAGTAATAAAAATAGCCTTTAGTGTACTCTTCATTTATGTTTGTAAGAGTTAATAATTTAAAAATTTTTCAAATTACTTACATTATTATATCCAGGATACAAATCATGATTATATTTCATAGCATTTTGCTTCAGATGTATGTAGGTAGATTGACTCATATTTTAAGTAAGCAAAAGCATCAATGCTTCTTCCGGACTCATTTTTGTACTTTAAGGAAGCTCGCATCTTCTTATTAAAATTACATCACACTCATTTTTTGAAACGAAAGTTAACAACTTTGCTTGTGAATCACTTCCTTTATCACGAATATTAGATTTATAGACGTTACTGATTAGTTCTGGATCATTTTTTGCCTTAGAGAAGCTATCTTCCTATATTGAGATGATTTGGAAGCATCACTGCATGAAACGCTATGCCTTCCACGTTTAGCCGCTATTAAAACAAAAACATGAAATAGTACGATATAATATTTAATCTTTTAATTTACTACTCTTGAAATCAAAGGACCAGAGTAAATGAATCATTTTTTATATTGCCAAGATTCAGCCTTACAGGTTGACAAAAATTTTATTGATATTTAAGGACGATCTTTAACTTTCAAAAGCGTACTTTTAAGACATGATTAAAAATAAAATTGCACCTATTAATCAATATATATTATAAAAGTGTTTATTTTTTATAATATACAAACTCTAGACTGGTGAAAATTTAAAATGTTAATAAGTTTTTAAATCGTATAATTATTTATGGGTAAAGGATATTTTAATTTCTTGAGCAACAACGATTGACAATACTCCGAGGCCAGAGTCTAACTACTAGTGATTTGAGAAATCCGCATTCACTTTATTTTTGTTACTTATGTGCATATATGCCAGAACTCTGATGAGGTTAAATCCACCTAAGTAAGTGTGTAGCGTATATGCATTTATCAGAACTAGACGATCGGCCCCCAGCCGAGTCCTGGCACATACACATATAATCAAAAAGATAACATTATAACGAGATCTTATCAAGCATGTTTTTGAAATATGATCAAAAATTCAATTGCAACTTATAATCAACAAATAGCATAGAGCAGTTTACTTTTGAATACTTTATTGATAAATATTACTTTTTATTCTAGTTATTTTAAAATAGACATTAGGCAAAAAAAAAGTAGTTCAGCAAATAATGTAAAATATTGTACTAGAAAAAGAACATTCATACAACACACACACACACACACACACACACACACACACACACACACACACATTCATATATGTATACTGTGTATGCAATAAGAAATACATTTGAATTACCCTCAACAGCAATGATTACTTACGTGATAAAGAGATTTTCTGTTCCTCTGACAACTCAATTTTTAATATTAGATCATTATTCAACCAATCACTAAATTTTTCTTTAAAGCAGGAGTAACTTTTATGAATTTTTAGCACAAAAGAAAATTTCTGATTAAAGTTAATCAGAAAAGCTTTCCGGAGATTTTTTTTTACTGAAAATACTATAACCTCACTATCTCCTAATCCAAATTTATCACATACGTTCTTTGCGAGAAACTCATTTCTATTTTCTATTGAAACATAACGATTATTTTTTATTTCATCGTACAATTCTTTGTATGTAATAGGTATTTCCATTTTTTGAGCATTAACGATTGACGATACTCCGAGGCCAGAGTTTAACTACTAGTTATTTGAGGAATCCGCATTTACTTTATTTGGACGAGGGCCGATCCACCTAAATAAGTGTGTAACGTACACGTATTTATCAGAACTAGACGATCGGCCCCCAGCCAAGTCCTGGCACATACGCACAGCATAAAAAAAACATTAAAATGCAGTTCAATATTTATTATTATATTTACGTCAACTGTAGTTTTATTAAATGAACATTGTACTGATTGAACATCATATGAAATTTTTGGACTCCATCAAAATTGCAGCACGGTGAAATTTCCAGCAACTATTTTTTAGATGAAACACTGAATTATCTGAAGCGGTGTATGTCCCTTATTAAAATTTTTTCAAATTTCGGATGACTTATTTAAACATTTTATATAGAAGTGACGTATAGCTTATTTATAAACAATATTAGCTCAGACTCAATTTAACATACAGACATAACTTTTTTTTCGCCACCCAACAAGAATATAAGTGCTTCTAAGTCAATAATTAGCTAATGCATTTAAATTTTGTGAATATACCTTAAAAATGTTTTGAGATGTATTCTGTGACGAGTGACTGTTATCGTCACGTGACTATAGTCTTTTTAAACGTTAATAAATTAGTGAAGACGAGTCACGCTATTTATTCAAATTACAAAAATTTAAAAGTAAAATCTGCAAAAATGATAAACCAAATTAAAATTCACAAGTCAAATCGAGAAACTTATTATATCTTCTAACAAAGCAACTTTGCGCTTGTCTTGGAATCCGTAGATACAAACACGTTTCTTAAATGTTAGGGATTTGATATTAAAATATAGCGGGAAATAGAGTCCGTTAGTAGTTTCTAAGAAATACCATTTTTGTTCATGCAGTCTCTTAAAAAATTTTTGAAATAAAAACTCTCTTAATTATATAATTTACAGCAAATTTTATATGCATAAATTAAAGTCCCAGAAATAAAACTGTTTGATGTATTTAGCTTTTATGTAAAATAGTCTAAAATTAGAGACTTCCTGAGATATTTCTATGATTAAAAAATTAGTTGTGATACTTTACATGTAATACCACTAAATTATTGAAGTAGTAATTTAGAATTAATTACAATATATGTATATTTTGAATAAAAACCGTACGATGATAAAATGATTTTTTTAACATGGAATCAATACACTTGATAGGTTCCAAAAAAAGGTTATAATATAGACGCTAAATAAAACAAAAATTCAAAAAAATGTAAATATAAACAAGAAGGTCTTTTAAAGAAATATTTTATTTAAAGACATGAATGTTTAGAAAAATAACTTTATTACTATTAAATCTGTATCTATAATACGAAAAAAATTTCCTAAAATAGAGAGCTTCCTAATAGTAGCCTTATAAGAGTAGGATTGCTGAATCTCGTGAATCTGATGTTAGATTCGTAATCAGAAACCCAAAAAAACATGGAAATATCACCCAACATGGTAATTTTTTCCACGAGATGAATATCACCTGTCAACGTGGTCTCACAGAGGTGCTGCTGTCAAATATTGCTAATCTGACGTCAGTTTTGTAATCAGCAACCCAAAAAACCATGGAAATGACACCCAACCTGAAAATCTTTTACCACGATGTGAACATCACCTGTCAGCGTGGTCTCACAGAGGTGCTGCTATCAAATATTGCGAATCTGACGTCGTATTTGTAATCAGCGACCCAAAAAACCATGGAAATGACATCCAACATGGAAATTTTCGACCATGAGATGAACATCACCTGTCAGCGTGGACTCACAGAAATGCTGCTGTCGAATATTGCGAATCTGACGTCATATTTATAATCAGTGACCCAAAAAACCATAAAAATGATACTTATTATTACATATTTGGTTCATTATTTCCAAATAATTATAAAGTTGTCATTTTTTTGTGAAAATTTTTTCGTTTGACCACCCTAAACCTAGTTTTAAATAAGAAGTATCAAAAAAGTCGGTATCACATATTGTAAACAATTTTACTACAAAAATTTTGAGCCCTCAATTGTTGAAATCGGGCGAGATCTCAGTTGAAGCGAGAATTTGAGTAATTTTCACTCACCTTTAGCCCACCGTGTGGCGGGGGGAAGTGGGAAGGAGTAAGGGGGAGTGGGGGGAGTTAGCTTGAATTAGTTGAGGTCATATTCCACGGTAAAAGGAAAGAAATCTTACCTTATTTCAGGTGGAGCTAGGGGGAGGGGGGCTGAGTGGGATCGGGGCGGAGTGAAGGGGGGGCGGAGATCAGCTAGTACTGACCCTAACACCATACAATTATATAATATAAGAAGATATATACAAACCAGTTCGTTCTTGCCTACCTACGTGCTCCGCTTGCCAACCCCCATGCCTGATTATACCTCTAAAAAATGAGCAGCAAGATATGTCTGTTTATATAACATACAAAATTAAGATAGCGCTCTTTTTAGTCGACTTCCGTCATCCTCGGTAAAAGATATTTTTTTGTATCAGTGTAGGAAGCGAGATTGTCTAATTTTTGACTATTTTACAGGCATGGGAAAATTGAACCAACTTCACCTCAATTTGAGGGACGATAAGGAAGGTTTAATAATCCTAACTCAAACGAACTTTAATCTTACATCGCAGATTAGGGGGGGGGGGGGGCAGGGGGTAGAATTAAGGTTTTATGGGAAACCCCTTTAAACCAACATATATTATTTAAAAATAACAATATTCTGATCAAATTTAGGTGTACACACCGTATAAATCTCGTAATTGCATAGGATCAGGGCAGTCGTTAAAAACATTTTTTCTTCATCCTAACAGTATTTATCTTCTTAATTTATTGTAGAAAATATAAAGTTATTGAATTAGATTTGAATAAGAAAATTTTTAAGATCAATTAGATATTTTTCAATGTTTGTTTAGATTGGTATTAAAGACAAGAGATTCTTATTTTGTACAAAATTGACTCCTTTTCTAAACCTTTTTTTCTATGGTTATCAGAAGATTAATTTTATTTTTATTTATTAGGAAATTAATTAATTTTTATTTGATATTTGTTTCTTTGTCCATACATTGTACTAAAGATTTGTCTACGAATGTATATTACCTTAAAATAATCCTTTTCTTCTTCTTTATTTTTTTAGCATCAGTTAACCAAAGAATTTCCTTGTGATTCCAAAATATCATTTATATGTGGAAGAACATGATTTTTATTGTTATCAGAGAAATTTTTATAATACAATATTCTTATTGGCTTCAAATTTGATCACCCTAAATGTTTTCAGAATTAAAAAAACGTGCAAAAATTGTCGTAACTAGTTAGATAACATAAAAATTGTAGCTTATAGCTGCTTTGACAATCTTGCGAATTATAAAGATTACTCTAACCTTTTAAAGTGTTATATTTGATTATTATATATTTTTTCAAGTCATCATATGAAATTACTTCCTCTACTGTATTAAGGATGTAAAAAAAAAAAAATCTTTTGAGATCTTCAGAAAAAGCTACGTTTATTTTTTCTGCTATTGTACATTGTTCCATCTGATTACCTAAATTTTTTTTTTATAAAGTTAAGATTAAATAATGTAGACATATTTTGAAATTTTAGCAAAGCATAAATTTTGCTCAATTTAACCATGCTATAGACGGTTTTTGCCGATGGGTTATTATATTTTTGATGTTGTTCTATTTAAAAGTTTATTTGTGTTTACTTTTAAGATATACTGCTAAAATTATTACCTCAATATTTCCTTATAAAGTTTTCAGTTACTTAGTTGTTCTTATCTGCCTACTGTTTTTATTTAAATTAGGTGTTTAGAAATTAAAAACTTTCTTATTCTACTCAATATTACTTTGCTGAAATAATTATGTCTTTTAATTGCGATACATCCTCTGTCTCTTCTTACGTAGATAGGGTCATAAATATACTTTACATTGTGAATTAACGTACAATCATAACCGTCAATATGGCATTTATGCTTCATTATCCAAAATTTATTATATGACCCGACTATTAAATTGTATGATGGTACTTTATTTGTATCTTTACTCGAATAAATATGATTGTGAGAAGTATGATTTTGAGTGTTATAGACACGATGACAATTCATTCTCATCATTGTCATCTTATTTAAAATTTCGTGATATTTTGGAATTATGTATTAAAAGTAGTTAAAGAAGGACTGAGTTAGTTGTGAGAACCTTGTAGATTATGTTTTAATATTTTTATAAATTTTTTTTTTTTTTTTGTTACAATTATTAGAAATATACTTCTTTATATCTTTAGCTGTGATCATTGAATCATCAAAAAGCTATGTAATTACAATATATGCTTGTGGGAGACAACGTATTTGAAACTAAATAGAGTAAACATAAACTACAATTTAACCAACAATATGTTTGTTAGCTATATCATCAGAAATTACCTATAATTTTGAATATAATAATCTAACTGCAAGATTAGGCGTGTTATTTGGCGTCGTCATTTTATTGAGGTTTTTTAAACTATTCTAAATCTCATTGACTTAGAATTTCATGTTATTGTTATGTATAAATCCAGTTAATCTTATATTTTCATGATTATTAGTGCATCTAAATAACGTTGTAACATGTGCGAAAGTTTATAAACGTATGTAGATGATAATTTTAGAAGATTAGCATAGTTGTCTTTGTTCTAAATATTTTTTGTAATTTTAGACGGGCTGTCTTATATAGCATTCTACCAACTTTTATCACATTTTAGAAGAAAATATTCTAAAGGTATGTGGACGTTTTGTTGTAAAAGGAGGGGGGTCATAGTATTTGGAAATAACTATAGAGCAATTTGGCGAACTTATGCTATATTTTTAGGGAGGTCATACGTTTTTTTTTCTGTAATTGTGAAGGTGGTGTGTGGGTAAAGGGGTCAAAAATCTTGACCCAACTTGAGTAACGGAGAAACAAATCAAATTGTACCTATTTTTTACCAGGCATATGGGTGTATTAAACAATCATAAGTGGGGATGGTGAGGGGTTTATGACGGGGAAAGATGAAATAAGTCCCAGTAAAAGTCACGAAAAAATTGAACAGATTTTACCCTAAACGGTGGGAGTTGTTGGGGGGGGGGGGGGGGGGACGGGGGGGTTTTGTGGGGGGGGGGGGGGGTGGAGGGGGCTCCGCTCGAGCCCCCCAATAATTTCGTGTGAATTTCAATTTCTTCAAATCCCACCTAAAAGTCTTGTCACCGGTAAAAAAAGCTACAATTTTGAGGTTGGTTAATAGACTTCTTTCCTTTATCGTTTATAAAGTATTCTATACAATTATTCTTGTATGTTTCTTAAATATATTTACGTTAAATTTTTTCTAATACCAGCAATGTCGCAAAAATTATCTTAACTAAAACGATGTCATAACATTACTAGCTTCACCAAAAATTATATGAATTTGGGAGTCATGTTTGATTAAACCTATTTACACCGTTCTGTCTCTAAATATTTTACAAGTACTTTTATCTCACGTTTTTAAGTCTTTAATAGAAGTTGCTTCTTTCCCATTGTTTGTATACAATCCAAATTCAAAACTTTTTATGATGTGTATTTGATACAATATTTAATCGCCAATCGCATCGTTTTTATATAATTTTTTTGTTTTCCTCAAATTTGAGGTTAGGTGTTTAATATTTAATGCTTAGGAATATTTACGTACCTCAAAGATTTCGCAAAATTAATGTTTTTGTTTAAATATAACTAAGCTTTGATAGGACTCTCCCGTTCTCCCAATATTTCAGATGTTTTTTTTTCTTCAACATGTTTTTTTACTTTTAAGATTAATTGCTAAATTTACTACTGCGTGAATTCCACCCAAAATTGGAGTTACATGCAGTCGCCAAGCTGTTTCCACTGGACCTAAATATCTACCTTTAACAAAAATTTAGATTTTTTTTAGGATTTCTTTTTTGAATTTAATGTATTTTTTAATTTTACCAAATTCTCTGAGACTACCTTTATGAATGTAATGAAAATTATATCTTATGCTTGGCATATAATCCCATAATCTAACACATATATAACATTTGTATTTTATTAACAACTATTAATCATAAGGCACAGCCATATAATTATCAACTGGAATTTGTTCTTTATTCCTAGTTTTGTATACGTGATTATCAGAAATATTATTTCTCTCTGTTGTATTCTGGGTATCAATTTTTCTAAATTGGTGTAGCGTTGATGAATGGTTTTGGTAAATCTTATTGCAATAATAATCTTAATTTTATGGAACAGAAACTTTGCTTAGTGTGAGGTCCGAAAAGCATAAGCTAAATTGTTAATTTGGAAAAGTCTCGATTATTTTCAATAATTTTAGCAGATATACCAGTATCGACTTGAACGGAAGCAATCATTTTACTATCATCACGTGATGTATTAAAATAAATGCATATGGTAGACTTTGTTTTTAAAATTTTATTCTACAAACATAAGCTAGATATTTACTAAAATTTTTTTTTTAAGTTACGTCTTTTAATATTGATTGAAGTTTTGTATGAAAGAATCAAACAGTAATATTTGGTATATCATACCGTGTCGTATTTTTCAGAAAATTAAATGAAATCATTTCGAACTATTTCTATTTGATATAACATGTTTCAATTTTGTTTAAGTCTGGTGTACCAGACTTCCTTATGATAGCAATCGCATCCTAATAGTGTTGATGCATGTATCTTAGACTGCCTACGTACGTTGGTGGTGAAATATAAATTTTAAACCTTTTTTTTTGTTCGACATTTTTAGAAATATTTGATGCACTATTTATTATTGATGTAATAAACCTTTGTAATATTCGACCATCGTATTGTTTGGATCAATTCGAAGATTATGCCATATGTTGCTCTTCATCATAATGTATGAAAAACTGTTAAGCTTATCTTTCCGCAGAATGTAGGGGACTAAAATTGCATGAATACGGTCTTTAGGCTGATCTGTGTGAATTATATTGTAATGAAGTGATATTTTTTTTTATTTTTATATTTATTAACACAGTTGTTCGGGCTTTATACTAAATCACCTGTAGAGATCGTGTTCTTTACTAAAAAGCGAAGAAGATGTTTGGTCTCGTAAGCACACCTGGACTCATTGGTAAGTCTAACAACCTGCTCTCTGCCTCAGACATCTAAGTAGTGCGGCATTAAATAAAAATGATCACCCTCATAAATTAACTAAAGTTGTTTTTCGCCACTTGATGGTGCGTGACTTTGAGGCTGGGCCATCGGGTGAATGGAACGGAAAGTACGTCTTTTAGCACGGGCTGTTTGAATCGCCACAGTACTTTTCATTTAATTACGATGTAGGAATGGATCGTAAGTAATAACGTTATGGATGAAAGATGTTGAGATGGGAAGGCACGAAAGGGGGAGAAAGAAATTAATTGTGTTTAATTTTCTACGCTCTTTTTTGACGCGATTGACGAGACGTTACGCAAGCACCTCTCTCTAGAGCATGCGTGTTCGTGTGCATATGATACATCATAGCTCTGCATGTGTCTGTTATTGACAAGACTGTGTAGTACCTCGTGGGATTAGCAATGTTAGCGTGTACCTGGCGCGGGCATAGAGGACACGGAGATGCATGTGTCCTTTATGTTGGAAAGCTGCGAGCAAGCTCGTTGAGGATAAAAACTCCATCAGAAGGTTGGGTTTAACCGTCAACCGTAGGAAGAACTGATGAAGCAATCGTGTTGTCAACTTTAAAAGGAAAAAGTTCTTTCGCCCCGAGAGGATGCCTAGACTTATCAGTAAAGCTGACAACGTGCTCTCGTATACACCTGAGTTGTGCGGCATCGAATGATTATTACTGCGCTTATATATTAACCGAAGCCATTTTTTGCTGCTTGACGGGACGCGACTTTGAGGCTTGGCCATCTGATGATTAGAGCTGAAAGTGCGTCTTTTAACGTGGTCTGTTTGAGCCACTACAGTAGAAACAATGGAAGAAAAACCATAGGATCGACGAAAAAGTACAATTTGTTCAAGTATGTTTCTTTTGGAGAATAATGTGGTGAGTCCTTAGGATATACGCAAAGATCAAAAGTTTCTGGTAAACCTGTATCCAACACTATAGTAGCACTGCACTCTTCTGACAATAGATTGTCGTATATGTGATTTTGCTGCCCATTTTTACGTGAATAGATCATTTTATATTTTGAAAGATTTTTGACATTCTTATTTTGATTTAAATGCTTTTAATTTTTAGTCAGGATATTCTTTCAAAACATAAGTCAAATTTTTGATATACCATATTATTGTAACTTACATAGTCCCTAAATAGTTTAAAAGATATCTCTTATAAGGAGTTTTATAATCTTTACTAATTTAAAAGTGGGGAATTTTGCGTAATAAATCAATTTATAGAATACTCGTTAATAAGTATTATAAAAATCATGTAAATTTTAAATACTGTACTTATTATGTTATTACTCTGATTTTTTTAACTCCCTTACACTTTTGCTCAGCCCGCCCCCTGAGCCCTCTTAAAATATAGAGAAATTATATTGATTCCTTCGTTATCTTATTTAGTTAGAATTTCTTGATCCCTCCTCTTCTCCAGGAACCACACAGCCCCCCTCAGCAGCTGACGATAGCAAAATTAACCTAAGAGAAAACAGTAACTCAATCACCCCAACAACCCTCTTACATCGTCAAACACTGCCGAGAATGACCAATTGCAGCTGAAAATTTAATTCACCGTTGCCTAATTACATAGGTAACCTATATAAGATGAATAACCCCTATACCCTCTAACATCATCAAAAATTATCGAAAGGGCCAATTGCAGCCAAAGCTGCTTTTCCACAAACCCTGCGTGGCCCGCAAGGCTTATTTGGAAAATCGACAAATGAATTACATGGTTTGCATTTAGAACATTCATCTGAGATCCTATAATACATTTAATATATAGAATTTTAATACTGTGATGTATAATATCTAGGTTTATGTAAAAAGTATTGTCTTTCTTCGCTTTTATTTTCTCAAAGTTTTGAATATATTTGAGATTGCCTAACCGCATTTCGCAATCTGAGAAATCATCAAATCTATTTTACTGCTCTTCTACTAATCGTCACATAAATTTCCAACTAAATTAAAGTTTAAGAAATACCTTTTAATGACGACTGTACATATTATAAGGCATGTTTAATAAATCTCTTATCTTTATTTTCAATTCCTTTTGCCTACTAGTACTTCCTTCCTATGCCAGAGTCTCCAACAGATCCTATACGCTCAAAAAAAAAAAAAGAAAAAATAATGGTTTTCCATGTAGTTAAATTGATTACCCCCCCCCTCCCCCCCCCTACCATCCCACGTCCCCTGCCGCCCAATAAGTATAGAAAAGTTGGTACAGCTTTAATTTAGAGTACCTTCTTTGGCGCTCTAACCCTCTCATAACCCTCTGTCATCTTTAACAAAAATTGCTCTTTGATTTTCTTTATCCCTCTCCCCTTAGTATGCCACTCTATTTACAAAAAAAGTAAGAAAACAGGTAGTGGGGAGTAAGACAATAAATTACAGTCAGACAGCCTTTAGAGCAAAAAGAAAAAAAAAAGAATAACACTTTTTCACTGCATAGTTTAATTTAATACAAAAAAAAGAAAGAAGCAATAAATTATATACTGTAGATGTAGACTGCAAAACAGCATTTGATAGTATCAATAGTTAAATTTTCTGTATAAAATGATAGAAAAGGAAAAGTTATTTAAATTATGAAAATTTTAAAAGAATCTATGAATGAATAAAATAACAGGTACAGACGGGCCAGAGGATAGAAAATTTATTAACAACAGTAGGAGGGGTATTGAGAGGGTAATTATGGAGCACGTCACACTAAAAGTAAACATAAGAAGAACCAAAAATATAAATTTTTAGGAATAGAGAAGAGATAGAAAAAATAAAATAAAATAATTCAGGGAGGTATTGAAAAATGTAAGGCCCTATACAGAGCGTTTTTAAAATGTTTCAGGAAAACAATAACACTTGATTAAGCTCGTAAAGACAAACAAAAAATCTTTGCACCTAATTCTTATCCGATGCGTATTGTTTGAGAGATTGTCAGCTGACATTTTCAGAATCCCTTGTAAAAACCTAGAAGTATGGTTCCCAACAATAAAACACCTTGGCAGGTATGTTAAAACTGACATGTAGAATGCAAAGGGTAGTCAACGCAGTTGCTTAGGCAAAAGGGCTTAAATAGAAAGTTTAAATCAAAAATTATTTGTCATGGATAAAATAATAAAATGATAATGCTTGTACAGAGCGGAGAACTGCAAATGACCGGAAAATACATATGTTGAACAATAAAGGCAGATTTAAAGTATGATTTTGAATTCGGATGAATCAGGAAAGAAGTACAGGCATATATTTGGGCCAGAAAAGAAGAAAATAAAGCGAAAAAATAGAAAGCAGATTGAAAAAAAGGTTGGAATTAAATTTAAACAGCCCAGATATAAATATATATTCAATAATAGAGATAGGATGGGTGAGCGGAGAAATGGACATAAGAAAAAAGGTAGAAATCTACCATCTGAACATTTTAAACATGGACAAAAGCAGGTGGCCACACGAACGATTTATGGAAAAACCAAGTGGCGTGGTCAATAAAAATCCAATATAATCTGATGAAGAAGTTACAGTAGTATATAAAAAAGTGGAGAAGGAGGAAATGATAAGACTAATGAATAGAGCAATCAAGGAAAATAAACTTTTAAAAATCAAAGCGAATCTGAGATAAAGACTTTACTAATTATCAAATACAGAAAAATAGATGAAAATTGACTACTATGACATCAAAAAAGTATGATAAATCAATAAAAATATTAAAAAGAAAAATATAGCTAGAATAATACATACATAAAAGTTTGAAGGAATAATCATTTAGACAGAGATATACTTTTTTAGAAAAAACATAAAAAAAGGTTTAAATTAATGGACAGTTGGAACAGGAAAGAAAAAAAAAAAAAAAACATAAAAGACATATTGGTATGTAAACAGAAAAAAAATTAGCATAATGAATAATAAAATCAGTCAGAAATATAGAATGAAAAGATGCTAGAAAAATATGCAAAAGAAATATGTTACATGGTGATGTTCACTATAGTACTATAGGGAAATAAGGATAAGCAGAGTCAACATTTTAAGTTGAATGGTCTGATGTGCGTTATAAATTTAAATATCATGTCGATGTTAAAAAAAATCTAAGGTCTCCCTAAGTTTAAGGGAATACAAATTTTAAATTGCTATGGCACAAGAAGCGAGAATGTAAAGGAATATCAAACTTTGTATCAGAAATAAAATCAATTAAAAAAATCTTTACTATTAAATATAAAGAAATAATTTCAAAATTGTATCTTATTATAAACTTATATTTATGATTGATTTTAAAATGTTAGCAATTACCAAAAAAAAAGGCTTGTCTTTTTCTGTAATAAACATTTTCATATAAATACTATATACTTAAACAAATGTTTAAATATTATTCTTAAATGCCCATTCAAGTATATTATTGGTATTTAATAAGTAATAATCATTCTCTTAGTTAGTGCACTTATTATATTTCTTAACACTTTTTTTTGGTTTTCCAAGTTCTTTTTCATGTGTTTGTTTCGGTTATGTATGTTTTTACGGTATATGTATTGAAAAATAAATTTTTGTATCACATATTTAGATAGAGAAATACAAATGTCATAATGTGAGGGTTGGCACGCGGAGCGTGCCGGGGGCGAAGATCTACTTATATGTACGTGTACCAATAGTTTCCAGGACTTTTCGGATGTATACCGTCACATTCCAGGACATTTGCATGCTTCCAGGACAGTCCTGGAAAATATTTA
>JAPYYV010014002.1:0-16007 GCA_030522625.1 Copidosoma aretas
AAGTGCTCGACGATCGATTCAAAAACGAAAGCGTTCGAGATCCGCGGCGCTTTTAAAACCCGTGGATTTACGCGGCGATGCGTACCGTACGGGAACGCACCAAAAAAAAAAAAAAAAGAAAAAGCGCAGCAAGCCGGCAACACAAAGTGTGCCAACAGCACGCGCGCGCGCTGTGCAAATCTGACGCCGTTGTAAATCTCGGAGCTCGCTGATAACGAGCCAAGGCGCTCCGTTGGCTTGTTTTTCAGGGTCTCGGCTTCGACAATACACGGTGCACGTTTGGCGCTTCGGTGTTGGCGCGCGGGCACGCGTGAGAGCGCGCTACCTGCGCGTGCATTACGCTCCGGGGAAAGAAGGAGGAAAAACGAGAGTGTATGCATATACTCATCCGCGCGGGGGATAAAATTTTACCGGCCGCCGACAACTGCGCCAGGCGTATGTGCAATAACGCGCTACCTGCTGTGTGTTTTCGCCGCGCATCGGCCGATCTCGCGGTTACATATTGCACACGCGCTCCAGCGGATGATCAAAAGCCGATGCAGGTAGTAATTAATCGAGGCATTCTCGAAGATCGGCCTTTGTGGCACGGTGCTACGCATCATATACATGTTATACCCTAGCATCGATGCGGAGATGGAGAACGCGATGATCCACGACTCGCTTGTGATGGTTTTTTCATTGTGTCTTGCTATATTAGAATGCTGCAGCGTAGATACATTGCGCGCGTGTCTGACTGAACTTGGACGGTTACTACTTGAGAGAGGCGCACACACATGGATACATAAATATATTTAAATTATGTTGAGAAATGCACGAGTGGTTTCGAGGGGATAATATACCAAGAGCTAACCAATATTATTTATTCAAATATTTCAAGATACACTGTCAATAGGTTCTAGTGGTATCCCTCAATGTGAATTCTGTATTGGTTCAAAGTAGTTGAATAATGAGCGAATCAAGCAAGATAATTAACTTTCATGCAAAGAAATATTTACGACTGATTGTTTGACTGCTTAATCAAGTACTCGAATACAAAATTCATGGTACTCAAATTAGGATTTTTTTTATGAATGCCAAAACTCGAAGATGTTATATATATATATATATATATATTTCACGTTTATATGGAGCGATGATGATGATAACAGTGAAAATAATAAAAATTGAACTCTTTTTCCAGAAAATTAGCACCAAATCGCTTCACAGCGCAAAACTTAATTAATAATGAAAAAAATAATTATGACTGTTCAATGACGTCATCGTATGCAGTACGTGAGAAAAAGTACGAAAATACACAGTCAAGCATAATTTTGTTTTCAAAACAGGTTGGACAGCTGTCGAAAGATAAACTTCACGAACCCAATGACTCAGACAGAGCTGCTGCAGGGGTTGACGAATGAGTGTCGGTACGACAAGATGGTCAGGCCGCCGGGGATAGTCGACGAACGGGATCCCGTGAAGGTGTGGTCGAGAGCCTACATCTACACCATCAAGTCGAACATGGCCAAGACTCTGGTATGTTTTCGATGAATCGGATGATTTTCACACGCGTTGTTTGAATTAGTTCCATTGGTTTTTAGTGGCTTTATCAAATTGTCGGATGGGCGACGAAAATTAAACTCTAGGATGATTTTCCTAAGGCGAGAACTTTGATCGTGGTAAATAATATTGACGCCATGGGCGAAAAACATTACGCGCACAACTTTATTCAAATTACTTTATTAATAGTTGTATTTGTCAGAAATATAATAAATTTATAAATTTTTCATTTAAAATTGGTATTAAGATATTACCGATACTCATTGGTATTAAGATATTACCTTTCAAATATTAAAAACGGAAGATTCAATTTTATTAAAATGTATTCAAAATACTTTGAACAAACAGAAGCTCAGTGGTATTCCTATCATTCCATTCAAACATGTCACATAAAATGAAACGATCAATTTTGTTTGTGTTCTAAAAATTGTACCAAGTTTTGGTATTTATATAAATAATTTTTTACACGTGATTCTTACTCGGAATAATTTTTATTACATCCCAAATAAAGTTTTTTTTCTTTTTTCTTCAAATACATCCGTATATTATATTTCACAATTACCGTGTAATTTTTTTTCCACGCTTGGGCTTATTTACAAACCTAGTGATTGGTCAAAGCAAGGTCAATATCAAATTAAAAAACTTTATCAAGTATCTGGGCAATCTATATTATACTTCTCGAGATATTGTAGACTGAAAATTGTTCACTGATTTTTAATCGACAATTAATATCTTTGACGCACGCATTAGATGGAAATCGGGTGAAGCTGTTCCTTTTGTCTTGGTACAAGTTTTATCCCACATATTCGTATGTTACAGTTTTTCCGGAGCATTTTTATAACAACCCTGCATAGTTGCTTCGTACTTATCTTTGGCCAATTGGTCGCACTTTGCAACTCATGACACCAACACTACTATCGTTATTGGCATTTTGAATTAAAAAATTTTCATCGCTGCATCGATCATCAAACCAGTTCATTGTATAATCATTTATTTCCTCGATGCAATGTAACATTCCCAAAGATCACTAGTGCACCGTAAAAAAGAAACTTGACTCAAACGCTCCGTTAACGACGCATCATCACGCGCTGATTGCAATCGAAACCTAAAAACGCGTGTTGCAACGAGAGAGAGCCAATCTTGTTCCTTCAAGCGCAGCAATTCGACGTGCACATGATGCTGCAGTTCCGCTACCTGGACACCCGGCTGAGGTTCAGCGAGCTGGCGCCGCGCCAGGCGCAGATATACGGCGGCCAATCGGCCCACGACCTCATCTGGACGCCCTCGGTCTACGTGGCGAACGAGCGCAGCTCCGTCACGATGGGCAACAGCGTCAAGGATCTGCTGATCTCGATCGACCCCTCGGGCATGGTTATTCTGAACACCAGGTCAGTCGCGGGGCTTTCGTCGACTTTTTTTCCTTTCCTCGCCGGTTCTTTGGAATCGGCGAGTTTTTCCTTTTTTTCGAACAAGACCGATCGGGGAAAATCGTCAATCTACCGGGAAAAATTATTCGGGTGAAATTGTTTGCGCCGTTTCGTAAAAAATGTGCTCCTGTGTGAGGAATTGCAGTTTGCCAGGTGCCAATGCGGTCAAAAATTGTTTAAACAACTATTGATTGAACAAATTTTAAAAATTTACTCAAATGAAAAAAATAAAATTGCTTCTTATTCTTTGGCCTATTATGAACAAAACATAATTCGGGATGTATGTACCTAAACCCCACAGATTTCGAGTAAAAAATTCCTCAAGTTTGAAAAAACGCGTTTTTTGCGATTTTCGATCACGTATAACTCAGCTGAAATTGCATTATTTTTAACTCACCAGGGCTTAAATTTTACCTTGAAGCATGTACTTTTAGATGTAAAAAGATTTATAAACTTTAGTCGCTTGGCCAGAACGATATTGTTGATCTACGCATGGTCGTTTTTGTACCCACTATGGAGACCGCAAAATCGCGAATTCTGCTATTTTTGAGATTTTACGAATTTTTTACTCCGAAACCATCAACTTTCAAGTAAAATGTCTGAGAACATTTTTTCTTTGTTTCGCTGACAAAAATACAACAGTATTTTTTTTTTCATTTTAGCAAATTTTTTACATTTGTTTAAACAATAGTTGTTTAAACAATTTATGACCACATTGGCACCTGGAAAACTGCAATTCCTCATACAGGAGCACATTTTTTACGAAATGGTGCAAAAAATTTTCACCCGAATAATTTTTCCCGGTAGATTGACGATTTTCCCCGCTCTAATTTACGGGTCATGGCGCAACGATCGAGTGAACGGCCGTCTTCTTCTGTTTGTTTCGCGCAGGTTGGAAGTTATTCTCAACTGCGGCTTGAGACTGGAAAAGTTTCCCTTCGACGTGCAAGAGTGCCCGCTGGTTTTCGAAAGCTGTACGAGCCCGAAACAATTTCCGTAGATATAACTATGACATTTTTCTGCTTTGCGATTTATCGCTGTATACTTTTATCTCGCGAGGTTTTTTACTTTCGCATCATGTGCAATATTCGCATTTTATATTTATGTTGATTGATTCAGAAAGATTGTCCTTCGTGCAAAGTAGTCGATGTGCACGTTATTATTATTTAATTTCCTGCAGGAAGAAGTGATGTCGCGTGACGGATGATTAGCGGGGTTATCGACGCGTGATGAAATTCCGTGATGTTTTTTTTCTTTGCAAATTTTTATAATTATTTATCCAACAACTGTTGATACGAAGTTTGAGGAAAAATAATTTCGGTAATAATAACACCCTACATTGGTGTAAATCCCATGATTTTATTGAATGACCATCACTGTCTAAACATACGTCACGTGATAATTCACGTGATATAATAACGTCGTTGGATAGGGTTGATTTTTAGTTCGATAAAGTGATGTCCGGAGCAACAATTGATCTTTATGATATTCGTCACTTCAGGGATACACAATGTTGAGGATATGGTTTTGGACTGGGACGACGAGCCGATCGTGCTCGCCAAAGAGTTGCACTTGACGGAGTACAAATTAGTTGAAAAGTGGGTTAACAAATCCGACGTATCGTACACCACCTCGCAGCAACATTATGGACATTTCGGTAACAACTCACTGCACATTTTATCTACATAATGTATAATTGTGTATCTGATGTATGTAAAAAGTGATTTACTGCGCATATTACTTTTCTTATGAGACATCCATGATGAGGAAATCTTCGAACCAACTAGTATCACCTCAAATCCACAGTATTGCATTAAAAAAAAGTTCTAATCTCGAAAAGTGTGTCGTATCAAGTAGCACATACACTATGAATCTAAGTGCTTTAAATCAAACACCTGAGTTTAAAGCGTTTTGTTATACAACTAAACGGCTGAGAACATTTAAAATCGATGACACAAAATTAAACACTACAGTGTAGGAGCACACATTGTTATGTGGCTCGGATAATTATCCTCCGTGAATTGCTATAGCAAACAAACGAACCATATCGCTGATGTGTAAAGCCAGATTCAAAGTAAAAAAAAAAAAAAGATGCATACCCATGATAAGTGCAATCTTCCGTGAAACTTTCAGCCGGCAACTTCAGCAGCATCAACATAACGTTCAAGCTGGCCCGCGAGATGGGCTTTTTCATGATGGACTACTACATACCCTCGATCCTCATCGTCGTCATATCCTGGGTGTCGTTCTGGCTGCACGTCGACGCCAGTCCGCCCCGAATAGTGCTCGGTAAGTCGTTCAATCCCCAACTCCGTTTCGTTCGGCTTCTGTTATTATTCGAGCGCGGCTGTCGTTAATCCACCTGCGCATTGATAAAATTTCATCGTTTTCGCGAACGTCAAGCTTCACACACGATATCTGCTGGATGCTCGGCGAAGAGTTTGGGTTATTACGCGTTTAGTTCGTATGTTCGTTGCATCGTGTAACAATGGTTACTCATCGTAATATATGATATCATTGGAGAGGGAGAGAGAGGCGGAAAACCCGTGCAAACATTTCGCGTCAGAATAATAAAGATCACGCTAAAATCACGGTTGCGCTTTTGGTTTGCGTATACGCGATACGGCACACGCTCGTCGCTTGCAATTTATCTCGCGAGCCATAAAAAAAAAAAATTACATACCTATTCACACACCGCACGGACGACAGGTTCAACTTAGGGCTTCGTGTATTGCGGAGCACGTTTGTTTTTCTCCGAGTGCCGGATAAAAATGTGCTTGAATAAGTACGTGTACCTTTTGAAATTAAAAAAAAAAAAAAAACAAAAAACATGTCCGAGAGCTCGCACGTAATAATTTCGACTGCTTGGAATTTGCATGAACTCGAAACTCGACTCAAAATGTAGAACATAAAAGCCAATGTTTATTTATTGTACGTCGTGGACAAAAAAAATTACGAGCCTGTATTTTTTTACGCTAAATATGACATTCAGCAACATTAGATTTCGGAAGTTACGACCAGAATAATTACGTAACAAAGTTCTTGGTCGAAAAATATATATTAATCCGCCTCGAACTTCTGATAAAAACATGATAAATTTTAAAAAATCGATGCGTTGAATACAAATTACCCGAATCGACCATGAACTTCGTTTGGAGGAGATAGAAAAATATCAAAATGATGATTGTTATGATTTGCACCAGTAGGTACACATAAAAGTATACGTAATTATTTATAAATATGAAAGAAACGAGAGTATGGAGTTGCTAATACGTGTACATCATAGCTCGACTCTGGCATCGTCGGCTGATAAGTTTTTTATCTCCGAAGTTTGAAATACTGATTTTTCTGTGGCAAGATTTCAGCAGTTTTTTTTTTTTTTATTTAAAACAATATATTTTTTGTCCTAAATCTTCAAAAGAATATGCTTGTCTATAAAAAATTTCAAAATGAAATGTTTTTTGACCCAAATTTTGAAAACGTAATGATGTTGTAGAATTATATTCCAAATTTTAATCATTTTTATTTTCATAATCTCGGAATGTAATGTTTTTCATCCGACAATTTCGAACATATTGTTTTTCGTCAAAAATATTAGACATGAAATGTTTTTCGTCAGATTTTTGATACAATATTGTTTTTGTCCATATAATCTACAGTACATTTAGACTAAACCGTCTACTAATCGAACAGAAAAAAAAAAATCAAAGGCCCAAACTTTTTATCGCCTTGTGCAGAGTATTGATGATTTTTCACCAGTGAAGCTTTTCAAGATGAGGATGATCCAAGGTAATGAGCGATTTTCACCGAATTCATTTAATATTACTGACCTTGATCGACTAGAATAACATCGATACACCAGTAACGCGTTAACGGTTTACAATGGCTGACGCTGAATATACGAGCATAAAAAGCTTTTTACGCAAACGCCAACTGTCGCATTCACTCTTATTGCCAATTCGCATAGGCGATTCGAGATAATTGTACTGACGCCGCCAGTCTGACGGTTGATTGTTTAGGTTCAAGATCGTTCGCACTTTTTTTGTTTCTCCTCTCGTTGCAGGTACAAACACGATACTCGCGTTCATGACACTCGCGTCCAAGGTCGAGAATTCGCTGCCCAAAGTATCATACATCAAGGCCAGCGAAATATGGTTCCTGGGCTGCACGATATTCCTCTTCGCTGCCATGGTAGAGTTTGCCTTCGTTAATACGATATACAGGAGGAAGTGAGTCGTTTTCTTTATAATTATTATGTAAATATCTAAGAAACTATAATTAAAACAGCAAAAATTCATGGCAAAGAATTTAATATTGGCACCTGCACAAGAGTCTACTTAATACGATGCATACGTTCAAATTCATACATTTTGCCTTAATCTTTTGAAACACTAAAACCATCTTAGTGCGCTGCAATGAGTCTAAGGTTGCGCGTTTATCTAACCAATCTTTAAGCATCTTCGTATAAACTAATTTCTCGCAAAGCTCTACTCGCATATCGTTTTATTTGTTTGCAATGTAATTGCAGATTATTGTGAATAAAAGTTGAATAAATTACTACACGTATGGATACGGTCAAGATAAATATTCAAATCACTCAATATTTCACGCCAATAAAACGGCGACCGCGTTATTCAGCGCGACGGCAGCTACATTAAAAATCGGTACACATAATAACTCTCACTTTTCTCTTGTAAATCTCGAGCTAATAGTGCCAATAAAATCGTGTAATCTTGAGTTTGCTCGTACGTTAAACAAAACCCGTCTGCTGATCCATACCGGTGTACCATAGTGTACGTTATACGTCACCATGCCCTATCTGCGAAGACTTTTTTTTCGCATCAGTATATTTCGTACGACATCATCGTAAAACTATAATCTGATGATAAAGGCACGACGCCCGTACAGTTAACACAGTTGTTTTCTTTTTTCAATCGTTTCATCAAGTTAGTAAAATCGGTAGTCGATCGGTAGCTGTAAAAAATATGAACTCTCTGATGATGCAATTTGGTTTATTTTTACCAAATGCTCAGAAACGTAAATTTGATTTTTAAAAGATAAGTAATTCCACGTATCACGTGTATAATACGTGCAAGAATAATTTGAAATTTGGTCCACCATATATTAAGCGATTCCACAAATCGGAAATACTATTTTTTGTGATCACATTTTTTCGATACAGATTTTTATCTTCCACATATCTACTACCTAAAATGTGGAGAAACTCTTGTACATATATTTAGTGGCAAGTGACCCACTTATTTAATTTATTTCACACCGGTTCCACATGCAATTTTTAATTTTTTTTTTTTCTAATTTTGGGATGGAATAATTGTTTTATTTTTTATGGAACAAAATAATCAAAGTGAGAATCAAATATTTGAAACTCTAATTTTTGGTTTTCATTGCATATTCGTTAGTTACATTTGCGGAAATAATTTTATCGCAACAATTAAAATGCTGTGTCAGGTAAAACCAAATACAACAAATTTAATGTGGTAAGGGCAACACATTTTTAACAATAAATCTTGAAAACGATCACTTTAAATTAATATTTCTAATTTAAAAAAAACGTATGCATGCATATACTTTTATATTAGAATTAAAAATATTTTTTTTCAAAATATCAAGAAATATCAACAGAGATGCTTGTGCCACAATTAATTAGTAGTGATTATTTACGTACACCGAAATTTTGTTCGAAAAAATAAAAATAAACTCGATTCAGAAAAACCGTGCCCTTGAAGAAGGTCAACAGCAAATACATCCTGAAATCGACACTGACACCAAGACTGGCGCGAAAACAGTTCCAGAAGAACACGACCGGCTGTAGCATCGAACGCTCCAAGTCCTGGTCGTCCCTTGACAAAGCCAATGCCTGCGAGAAGGATTACTCAAGCCAGAATTACTTGACGATACATGTAAGCTATATTTGAATCTTTGAGCTATGGCTTTAGATTATAAGTATAACAAAGCCACATTCATGTATAATTTTTTTAAATATCCTGGTATTGTTTGTTTTGTGATTAGGTTGTTATAGAAGAGCTTCTTAAGTTGACAATCAGTTATTGGATTAATACAACTGTCTTTTATTCATTTACATATTTTATTAAAAAAAAATTCAATTTTGTGATAGCTGTTTGCTATGGACTATATCATGGCTATTTAAAAAAATTTAAGCTTAAAAAAAATTTAATATACCGCTTGAACATGAAGATTCGTTTCCAGAAATTACGTTAAATTTCTGCAAATGAACAAATAATTGAAAATCCAGACAGACATATCAAACATAAAAATTTTGTCCCATAAAGTCAATCACGGGGTATATCTGCAATAAGATAGTAAAGATGACTTTGTTCATGCAAATTCTTTTCTCGTGCGTAACTGTCATTTTTGAACCTTTTAGAGCATTCAGAGAAGATTTTTAGATATCCACCCCAACCCAACCCCTTACTTACTTTGTAGCAAAAAACGACTAATTAGTATTTAATTTATTTCTCGCATATGTTGCATAAAAAATCTGTCTGAAATCCTGATACAAAAACAATTCTAAAATTCGAGAAGCGGGTATCTTTTTTCACTGCTTTGTAAATTTCAATTGACAAAGTTTTTTCGCACACCAGCGATTTTTACTATAAAAAAGCGCGCAACTATAGCGCTAATAATTTCTAATTCTAAAATTCGGTATTTTTAAAGGATTTTTTAGTCCATATTAATCCAAAAAAAATATTAAAAATTTTGTTGGTCCATTTTCTTCACTCTAATGGGTACAGCTTTCAAGTGATTTTGGTAGTTGATTTTTTTTCAATTAAAATAATCTATGCTGACTTAGAAACACTTTCGAACTTTTTTTTTGGACAAAATACACCAACTTTACTTTTAAACTTTAGAAAAAGGAGAATCAATCCCAAAATAGATTCTGTAATCTATACATATAATAATCACGATGTATCTAATAATTAGATAACTTTTTTTTTTACTTTTTGAAAAAATTGATTCTAACTTGAAAAACTTTTTCATTATTAAAAACTGCTGTACTTATTTTTATATTTCTGTCGGCAAAGTACAGGGCAAATTTATATCTCCCATTTCTTACTGTAATAACACATATTTATACATTTTTTAAATATTTTTTTCAGCAGTAGGTTCAACCTTTAGATTATTATATCTCTGCATAGATTTTAATAAAAGCCATTATTAAATTTTTTGTACTAATTTTATGGCAAAGAATTATTGCATGTCTTTTTTTATGTTCATGTATAATAATATATAGTTCATCACGAAGTATTGTCTAAAATTACTGGATGACAATTTTTTGTCATGTCAAAGCGGAAAAATCTTTATAACATTAATTTAGATATTTTACATTTGTTAAAAAAGGATATATTTTTTATATTCTATGAATACTTTTTGTATATTTATTTCGTTTTACAGTTAAACAATAGAAAAATAAATTTTTTTTAGTGAAAATAGTATGATGAATTATTGTAATAACAAGAAATAAATAAAATTCATCATCGAAATTAGGTCTTCTCAAAATACAATTGTAAAGAATTTGATCATTTTTTCTGCATTAAAAAAGTTGTTGAGTCACAGTAACACTGGTACTAGTACGCATACTCCAAAATGGAAAAAAAAAAAAATTAAAAAAGATGCGGTATTGGTATTTGCAGGTAAAACTCGAAGCTGAAAAAAATATTTAGAAAATTATAAATATATGTTATCATAATAGAAATTTTCCCTGTTCCCAGTTACAAAAATAAACCTACATATTTAAAATAAATTTTAAGCTAGAATTAAGGTGGGCTTAAAAATATTTTAAAAAGTTATTATAATTAATCTTATTTTTAAATATGCAAGAGAAATAATGAAAAACAAAAAAAGCTCGTAAAGGCGCTTTTATAGTTAGGTGACCTTATTAAAAATTAAAAAGAAAACAATTTATGAGTATTTAATGAATAGAAAAAGGTTTTAAGTAACTTTAAAGTTAGCATGAATTATTTGTGTGAAAGAAAATGATACAATCGTGAAAACCCAAATATGTAGTTACTTATTCGTATACTTATTTTGCCACGGCGATGAAGTTTGTTAAATTTTGTTATAATTGTAGAAAAAATTACACTAAACTTAGCTCTATACCAATTGAGGTAAACAATATGGACTAGCTTCAAACACTGAAAAAAATTTATTTAGTTAATTGGAACAAAATTTTTAGTGTTACTCCTATTATACAAAATTCCCGTAATTTTGTAAAGTTCTTAAAGTGCAAAATGAGTCAGAAAAACAATGTAAATAATTTGATAAGGAAAGTTACATAAAGAAGCCATTTTTAGGTTAGGTAACCTTTTTCTAAAAATAAAATAGTTGAGATTTTTTTGATCTTACTGGGCATATTAAAGAAATAAATTGAATTTTAACTGATATATATTATATCATATCCGCGGTTCATCTGGGTTCAGACGAACAGGCCTCTCTCAACACTAAGCGCATTTATATACGATTGGGGCAACATCATCATTTACGATGATATTTTTCTCAAAATCTTAAATAATAAAGATTTATGTACTTAATTTCAAAAAAGGTCATATAATATAATACTATCACCGATGACAGTGACATCCGAGGACATGGTGTAAAATCTCACGATACAGTTTATCGTGTTTTAATGTTAAGCCCACCTCTACCTAATAATTTTGAAATACATTTCGAGCCACACTTAGTAAAGGAAAGAAGATGCAATTTAAAAACTTAAATAAACGATTTTATAGGTTTGAAATCATGGATTCAGGTATGTTAAAACATTTTAAATGTTAAAATGGTTGTAAAAAATACTTTGAAATGTTTGCCAGTTTATTTTAATGCAGCATATACGAAAAAAAAACGTAATAATAAGTCGGGGTAGCCGTTTTACACTTTTCAAAAGGCCCAAGAATCACACTTATCACTTGTGCAAAAAAAAAAAAACTTAAAGACTGTGATGAAGGAGGGTACCATTTTCCTACCCTTTGATTGCCAATTTCTATTCCAGAGCCATAAAATAAAACATATACTGTGCAACCAGTCAAATGAAGAAACTATATAATATTAAATTACTAAACTTGTACATAGCTGTATAAACGACGCAAACTCGATAAAATATACTTACCAACAAAAATGTATTTATCATCACCGCAGAGCTTCCCAAGCACGATACACGTGCCATCGGTGAGGATAGATGACGAGAAGGATTACTCGAACGGCAGCGTGGTGACGATCGACAGCAACAACTCGCCGCCGCTGGCACCACCTCCTCCGGTTGTGCCGCCGCCGAAGACATACCAGCGGCGCTCGACCCTCGCTCAACTCAACACCTTCACGACCATGACGCCCCAGGAAATAGCCCAGTGGATCGACAAGCGCAGCCGCATACTCTTCCCTGTGGCTTTTCTCATCTTTAATGTGCTCTATTGGTCGTTCGTTTGGATATAACGCGATGATTTTTCGGGTTTTGTACACGGAGTATATATTCTATTCGTACGCATTTACATAGTTATTCCAGTCAAATTAAAGGTGCGATCGACCAGTCAGATATTAAATTTTATTAATATCTAAAAAGTAAACGTGAATATGATTTTGATGTATAACTGTTGAGATTGTACTCGAAAATATTTGAAATTTTGGTGGATAAAAAAATATCTGGCGTGCATTCAAGCATAGGCGTAAAAAATTCTATTTTCTTTATACACATGCAGATAATTATGTATACATAGATCGTCGTGAAAATATTAAATTATCACGCATGAACGCCAGATTTTTTATAAACATTGTTTAAATATGTCTATGATACACATATACTATAACAAATGATCTACTTACACGATTTTTTACCTTGTAATACATGTTTTATTTAAGTCTTTAAGAAAATCGCGTAAAAGATTGTTAATTCTAGTAGTTTAAAAAATAGGCTTGTATAATATATTGTATGCATTTAAAATAGTTATGCAGTGATATGTTATGTTGTGGTGAGGCTGCATCAGTGTAAAATTGTAAAAGTTCCGATCAAGTTACTGACATGAGTTAAATTATACACGTAAGTTTCATTTTAAAAACTTAAAAAATTAATTTACATCCCATTATTGCAGATACATGGACATGGGGAAATGTTTGTATTGAATAAATATATATATACCCTGGTAACCAAACTCTCAGCAATCTTTGCGCAATTCTTGTGCAATTTTGTTTTCTCGAAAAAAAATTGCAGCAGAGTGTGCAATTCTCATGAAATTGCGATTGCAATTTTTTTTACCTATTATTAAAAAATCGTTGAAAAATGTACAATTACTACCTGGTTTCAATCAACAAGTCAAAAGAAAATAATACATCGAAAATATGCGATTGAATTTCGATATAAATCAAATTTTTTGTCTAATGCACTCGCGATTGCACAATAATTGCACAAGAATCGGAAGCAGGCGACACAATTTCCGCGCAATCGCGAGTGCAGAGATTCAGTTACCACTGTTACCAGGGTAGAGTATAAATAAAAATTTCATGAAAAAAATTAAATGAATGTAAGAATGATTCGCTAAGTAAGAATTTTATCATCAGATTCATAATATTTTATGTATGTATTGAATACATGGAGACGTACATAAAAATTACACGAGTTTTGTTTTCCTTTCTGTAAACTTACTCATACCTCTTAAAATAATAGATCGAAATAAATTATTTGATACAATTTTAAGAACGAAGAATATTTTTTTAAATTAACAATAAATCACTAAACCACTAAAGTTCAACTAGTTCTAGTTAGTTTTTTTATTTCCAATGCCCTTATTTTTAGTTAAAGCTAACATATATCACCTTATATTATCGGACAATCTTTAGTAATAGAATACCTTTTAAATTTATACCAATCTTAGGAAATAATTATATTCATATAATATTGCGGCAATATATGTATGTTCTGACAATATATTATTATAGTGTATTACAGAAGAATACTAGTACATTATTGATAAAATAAAATAATGAACACAATTACAGTGGAATATTGTAGCAATTTTCTAACAATATAATGGAAAAACTGTTTTTACAAAAAATGACCAAAATATTTTAAAAATATTAACCAAAAATATATTGCCACTCTACAGTATTGAAATATTAAAGAAATATTGTACAATTTGCTCACGATATTGGGTTATTGGCACATCGTATTTTGCAAAAGATAATGCTTCTGCAATATAGGTGGAATCATACAACAATCACATTTGCAGTACATATTGTATTTTAGCAATAAAATAACAATTGAATAAATACATTATTTTTACGCTCGATTATTACAATCCATCGAAATATTAAGTAATAAGATATTGTACCTCTAAATTATTGTAATAATATCGGAGGAAAATCGTGAAATAATTTCTTATAATATTTATTACACGGAATAATACGTAAATATTATGACAATATTTATGACGTATGGTCATAGTATATGAAAGAAGATTACTAATCCACGTTTTTTAAATAACGAATAAACACAATTGCAGTGCATTATTGTTGATATTTATAATAGCGATATGATAAGTAAATTGTTTTCACGCAACATTATTACAATATTATCGGAAGATTAAAAGAAATGGTAGATTTATAGACTCGCAGTATTTCAGATAAATGCAATATGCAACTACACAATGGTACACTTGAAAATCTGAAATATAAAATTATTTTCATTACACTATATTGCACCAATATTGTGTCATCATACGACAATTGTTATACATGGCATTAAAAATTGCTCTAATTTCACTATTACATTTTGAATTTTAAATTCTGAAATCTCAGCGACATTGTGCAATTATATATTTCAGCAATACTTTTATAATGCACGAACAATAGAATATGAATACTGCAGATGTATTGTGTCTATCTGGAAAGAAAATACCTTTTAGTACAATATTAGAGCAATATTTCATCAATATTATGTAATCCCAAATTACAGCGTAAAATCACAGTAATCCTACCTTAAAAAAATGATGGGTCACGTGATGAAGCCTGTTTATTCGTTCTGTGATTGGCTGAGACTGATCAAGAGCGGGAAAATTTGAAAATGTGATTTTGAATCCTATCTTAAAAAAATGATGGGTCACGTGATGAAGCCTGTTTATTCGTTCTGTGATTGCCTGAGACTGATCAAGAGCGGAAAAATTTTAAAATGTGATTTTGAAGCGTGAAAATAATTAATAAATAAAAACAATTAAAAATAAAACTTGTTAACAATTAGATCGCGCGAAGTGCGTATGATGTAACTAGTGTATTTAAAATATTGATCTTCAATTTTTGTTATTACACAATATCAAAGCAATATTATAACATATAAAATTTTATATCGCAAAGCAATGAAACTGCAACATTGATTAAATAATAAACGCTATGATACGGAAACAATTTAGTAATAAGCCAACAATATGGTAGACATTGTTGTCGACAATAAGGACTGTAATATTTATAAAATACCAGGTCAAAAAAACTATAGCACTATATTTGTTATACTGTTTTTAGCTGTTGCTCTTTAGTATTGTAACAATCTATTGTATTTATTAATTCGAATTATGCTGCGATTACTTATTTACTTGCGTCCCCCCGTGATTCACCGAATCTCCACCATGGGCGCTGGCGCATATCGTTTTTATCTCCTCCAGCCCCTCCAGGCTTATTCTCACAGCGAATTATATGCTCGAAGGAGTGCCCCCCTTCATTGCTTTCAAATGAAATTGATAACTATAAAGACTATGCAATTTATCCAAAAATTGACGCAGCGTGACGTGAATTTATCTTTTTCAGCATTTACTCTTTTTTTGCTTTTTATTATTTATTTTGTCAAAATATGACAAAAGATTCAATAAAAATTACTCTTTTTATTTTTTACTGCACAAAATATTTGTAAGGAAGAGTACAGGTATAATTAATACAAATAAAGGCAAAGTTTGGAGTGTAATTACTTTTATTGAATTTCATTTGGTCAATATTTCGCTGTGTAAAACAGCCTCTTCAGGACCTGTT
>JAPYYV010014006.1:0-12085 GCA_030522625.1 Copidosoma aretas
CTCTGTGCATGCGGAATACCTTTTTGGCGGATTTCTTCCAGGACTTCTTCCTCGGAGTGGACTTCGTTGATTCCACGGATGACTACGATGAGCTCCCGGCCTTCTTTTAGATGGTGCGTTGGGAATTGGATATTGGCCTTGTCCAGGTGTTCCGTGACCTTGCGGAAACGTTCGCCGTTTCCATGTAAATTTTTACTCCGTTGGATACATGGAACACCTTCCGGAAGGCTACATCGTTGTGGGCGAGAGCATTCCTGATTTTGTATCAGTGCTTCTGCTCGCGAATGATGATAGGAGGAGGAGGCGTTTCGGTCAGTTGCTCTTGCTCGTCGTCGTCGGTGTCCATGGCCTTTTTAGACTCTGTGTCTGACATTTCGAGACTAAATATGCAGTCTTCTTGTTCTGCTGCATCTTTGTAGAGTTCTTAGTGTTATTCACCAGCGTCGGATGTGCTCTGTTTTTTGTCTGGTTTTGCTTTGCCTCTTACGCTTTTTCTTGTGAGCGTTTGAGTTTTCGGACAGTTCGGTGTCGGAGGCGTTTGTAGCTGCCTTTTTCTTCCGGAACTCGAGCTCTGCTGCGAGAATGGATAATTTTGATCTGAGATCGGCCAGCTGTTTTTTGAAGCCGGCTGGATAAGCTTTGTATCGAGTAATCAGAAGCCTCAGTTGATCGTCATCAGCGGTATGTTTCGCCAACTGCTTTTGGAGAGCTTCGTATTAAGTAATCAGAAGCCTTAGTCGAACGTTTTTAGTGGTAGTCTTCGCCAACTGCTCTTGGAGTGCCTTATCCTTTGGGTTAACCATTTTTAACATCAAATTTTTTTTTGAATATAAAATTAACTCTGTTGTTAATATATATCAGATATCTACTTTAATAATTTTTACAAACTTACTGCTGTATGTGAGTAATAAGCTTCTTTAACTGCTCCCGTATAATCTCTAATTATTTGGAGAAATGTCTAAGTGTTTTAAAAAAGGAAGAAGACTTCATCCACAGCCACTAACAAAATTTTCGCCGCCACCGCCGAAAATAAAACATAATTGGTTTTATTTGGTTATAAGTCAAGTTAATTCGAGAAATAGTAGAAATTTTTATATATAGGGGAAAATTTCCTTTTATTTTTCACTTTCCGAGGTACCAAAAGTTACACTAATATTTTTGCAGAGCACAACATCCAGGATCAATCAAATGAAATCCAACAGGACTAATTCTCTTCGTCTTCATCTTGTTCATGCGAAAAGGCCTGCGGCATACCCAAAATTATCACCCTAGGAAGAGCTACAGCAGTGAGAATGCAACAGCCCAAAAATCGAATTTTCCGTTAAAATCACCCTTCTACTCTTATAACTATAACTTGCTTCTAGATTAAGTAACAGTATTGGCTTTGAAAGCAATCAAAAGTGTGTAATAAGACCTTTAATTTAAGCCCTAGTGGAGTAAAAAATGTTGAATATAGCGATAGCTACAGGCGGTTTAAGGGGGCTTCCTGCGCGAAGTGATACTAACCCGAAAATAATTGAGTTAGTTGGTATCAGTGCTGCTTACTGCTGTATACACACACTGGAAAAACTATGGCTCGTAGCAGCAGCCACGACTTTGTGGAAGTGACAAACTCCTGCGCATGGTGTACATGCAGCACCATGCGTGGTCTATAGTACATACCACTAGTTGAGCAATAAGCTCACTGTGGAGGCGATTTGGCTCCACGCGTGGCGGGTCGCATTAACGACTTACTGTGGAGTGAGTACGCTCTCGACATATAGCAGCTGCTGCCGACCATAGTTTTTTCAGTGCATATATACATGATGCTAGCATCATCTGCACCATCATATATATGTATAGCTGTATGGTAAAAAAATGATAATACTACGACTCAACCAATACTCCACGGAATACCTCGAATTTTTCCACGGATACCGATATTTTGCAAGCTACCATGTGAAAGCTGAGATTTTTTTCTTAGAAACAGTTCGTGTCTTGATATGCAACTCCTTGATTACGGTTAGAAAATTACGGTGTTTTACGTTATTCCATAAGAGGCTGTGTATTATGTGCATACTTTGAGAGGAAATAGTTCAAAATTTTATACGGCTAAGGGGCTACATAAGGACACCGTTGGAATCAGCGGGTTCTCATTTATCCAAAAAATCGCACCTGATCTCTTAACTCCTTCCGCCCCCTTAAGTTAAAGCTAAAAACTGTAGAAAAGCTTAGTGACAATAAATTTAAACATTAAAACTTAAATCGCCCATAACTGCCGCCCAGTTTATCATTTTTTACTCAACGAGGGCTTAAATTAAATGTCTTTTCACGCGCTTTCGATTGCTTTTAAAGCTAATAATGTTACTTCATTCAGAATTAAGCTACAATTTAAAGGCTGCAACAACTCGATTTTTGGGCTGTTGCGTTCTCACTGCTGTAGATCTTCTCAGGGTGAGAATTTTGGGTGTGCCGCAAGCCTTTTTGGATGAACAAGACGAAGACGAAGAAAATGAGTCCCGTTGGAACTCATTTGATTGATCCTGGACGGTGTGCTCTACGAAAACATCAGTGTAACTTTTGGTACCTCGAAAAGTGAAAAATAAAAGGAGATTTCCTCATAGAATTTTTTTTCAATACAAATCGCAAAATAATTGGTCAGTTATTCTCAATTTGTCTGACTACTATTTCTTTGTATAGTGTATCACTAACCGTACACCAACTTATGTTGGTCTCAAGAGGCACCCTATAGCACCTTGGTGTGGAGGGTGTTCATTCTAACCTTAACTATAACCCTTTTTTGCCCTAGCCCTCTGGCATTACCCATAATCCCCATATTACATATTCCTATCTCCCCCCCCCCCCTCTTTCCACCCCTGGATCTTACATTTTCCCAAGTAGTCCCGCACCTCCTTAGAGCGCCCACGCAGCCCATCCCCCGGGTTGCCCTGTGGCGCAGAACTAGCTGCGAGATTAAGTAACAAATCTCAGCCAGAAACAACTGCAAAAATTCCGAATTGACCCGACCGAGATTCAAACCCGCGCCTCACTTAGACGGCCGTACCGCAACTAACAGACTTGCGCCTTAGCCTATTAAGCTACGACTGCCCCGTCAAGTTGTCTGATTATTCAATCCCCACCACATCACCTACAGCTTCTATAAAACATAAGGAAATAATCCCTTTAATTATATTTTATTTATAAAAAAAAATAGTTTTCAATAGATAGAAAATTTATCTTATACTAAATTTTCACACCACCCTTGAGGTATTGCTACGTGGTGCTAGATTGTTTTTCTTAAATTTCAAAAAAATTAATGGATATAATGATTGAATACAAATAATTATATGACATGATGAAATTACACATGGACTAGAAATACTTAATGAACTTAATTAATATTTAATCCGTGGTCTTCACCAGATGCTTCACGTACTACGAGAAGACAACAATCCCTTTTCCATGTATCCGGAATAAAAAATTTATTTGTTTTCTATTTAACGTAGTATAATTGTACGAATAAAAAAAATAATTGTAAAAAATTGTTTTATCATTCAATACAAGAAAATGAAAACAAATTATGTATAAATTCTAGATTTTTTTTTATAACAAGCAACATGATTAATTTTATTTCAAATAACTTATATAATTTAAAATTGTTCATTTTTGATTATTTTATTAGTCATAATTAAAAAAACTCTTGCTAAGATATATTTCCCAATTTATAATCATTATTATGAATAATTTGTATAAAAATTACATCAGTAAAGTCGCATGTTAATAAAAAAATGTATGATTGGCTACAACAATAAAATACTTTTAGGTTAATAAAATTGTTAAGTTAATACTTTGCGTTTAATTTTTTAGTTTGATCAAGAACTTTAAAAGTAAATACAATTATGATGTAACGCAATGTTATATTGATAATTTTAAACATTATTTAAAGTCATTTTAGTAGCAAGATTGTGCTAGGCATAAGAGAATGCATGATAGACTTCTATTATTCCATCAAAAATTTTACATTTAAAATTTTCTAATCAATAAATAAAGCAATACATTATTCA
This sequence comes from Copidosoma aretas, assembly GCA_030522625.1. Taxonomy (NCBI): domain Eukaryota; kingdom Metazoa; phylum Arthropoda; class Insecta; order Hymenoptera; family Encyrtidae; genus Copidosoma; species Copidosoma aretas. Next base: position 4,044 of record JAPYYV010014006.1, read on the forward strand.
AGGAGGCTCCATAGACAGATAAAGCTATATTCTTGGATTATTTATAAAGTATGTTGTGCTAATCTAATAACATAAAAATAATTTTGATATGATACGAGGGTAATCTTTGTGCTGAATACAAATTTTTTTTGTCAATTTGTCATCATACATGCTAAGATATTGTCACTTATAAAATCCCCTTGATTAATCTAATGGCAAATTTTTAATTTTCTCCCGAATTTAATTTAAAAAGGCTTGTTTTATTCTTTTAATGGTTTAAGATAGGGCAAACGTGACAAATGTTTTCAAATCATTAGCGTGTCCAAAGTCACGTGGAATGGGAACGAAACTGGTATAAACTTACATTTTTGTATGAGCAATTACTATAGTTACGTTAACCCTATCTCAAATAATTTAAGGAATCGAACAAGACTTGTCAATTTAAACCGGATAAAAATTAAATATTTGCCATTGGAATAACTGAGGTGACAATATCTTGGCATGCATTATAAAAAATTTAAGAGAAAATTTTTTATTCAATGCAAAGATTACCCCCCTATTATATGAATATGATTTTTATGTTATTTGATTTGCACAACTTACTTTATAAATAATTCTTGAATAGAATATACCTACTTCTGACTATAGAACCTCTGTAAACAATAGGATAACATTAAAACTATGAATTATTTGAAAATATACATTTAAATAATTTTTTATGTAAGCATGGAATAATTGCAGTAAATCTTGAAGTTTAGTATATTTATCTTTAGTTTTTTAACATTTTTTTTTTTCTTGTCTATTGTATGAAAGTATATACAAAATAACTGTTATTTGCAAGACATACAATTTTAATGGGCCTATTGCAATATACTCTGATTATATTTTTCTGATTTATCTGATTTGCCCTGTTTGTAATTTATCATTAACAACTCGTAATTGTATGACCCAAAAACCATTTATTTGCAAATGTTTACTTCAAAAACTCATTTTCGTACAATCAATAGCACCTAACTCATAACAGGTTCATTCTTTTCGAAAAGTTTTTGATAACTCCTTCGGAAATTATTTAAGAATTATAAAAAGATTTTAAAAATCAGAACCCAACAGAAAGCAAAGAATATACTCATTTTTGAAAAGTTTTTTTTAACAAAGAATATTCACTCATGAAATATTGCCAAATTTTATATAGCAATGAGTTTCTAACTCAAAAAAGTACACCTATTTTTTACTTGATGATCGTATTACTGTAGCATTTGAAAAGAGAACTATTCTTATATAACAACTATAGCACAGTTTTTTTATACATGAAATCTTACCTAGAACTTTGCTTACTTGTTGCCGAATGTTGTATTATTTTAAATTATGTTAAAGAAATACATCTTGTAATAAATAATTTTTAATGACAGTGTTACATAAAAATGTTTAATTAAAAAAAATATATATTCGATATGTTTTGAAAAAGCTTAGTATAATTATCAACTTTGTAATTTTGTATTGTATTCCTTAATATTTCAATATTTTTTTTATTTTTTTTATTTTTTCTTACATATGCCAGTGTGTACAGAAATAAATTGTTTCTATACCCTAGAAATGAAATAGTAATATCCGAATTCCAATATGTTTGAATTGTAGTTCTTAGATTTGATTAATTTGCAGTTCTTGTAATTTTTAATTATTAATTTGCCATATAATTAGCTGAAAACAAGCTTTTTGTACAGAAATAAGATTAATCGTCTGATAATACTTTTTAAAAATTTAAAATCATTTAAAAAAGATTTATTGATTGTCCAATTTATGAAGTAAAATTACGGATTGAAATTTCTTGATTCAAATATTTATTATAAGTTCAAAAACAAACAAAAAATACAATGAATTTTTTCAATCAAAATTATAATTTGTAAGTGTGGTGTTAGTGTATGCAAATAATTTGCAATTCACTAGGACTTATTATTTTCTACGCATCACGCAAGAGATGAGACTGCAATATAATGTTTTGTTATGTTGTATTCACAACTAAACCGATAAACTTTTTTTGTAAGTTTCTAATGGAACAATAGAAAAATATAGAAAAATTTAGAAGTAGATATACAACAGTACTTCGTTATTAATAAAGAAAAGTTTAATAACAATGAAAGCAAGTGTGCAAAAATTTTATCTTTCATACGTAACGTTAATTTTATTAATAAACAAATCTATAGTAACTAGATATTTAAGGGTAATCTATTTTTTGAAAATTAAGTAAATAAAAATAATTTCAGACACTTTTTTAGTAACGAATAATAATAATAATAAATTAAAACAAATAATAAATAGTTTTGATAAAGTAACGGAAAAGGTGATGAATTGTCAGCATATAAAAAAATACATATAATAAAAGAATAGTGTTTTAATACATGAAAAAATTGCTGTATATTATAACATTTGATATTTTTTTGAAGCATTGTGATATTTACATGTCGATACAATATTTAATGAATATTTTATAGATTATTAATATTTTATAGATTAAGATTTAAATAATAGATAGCTACTCGAAACACGTAACAAAAATAAAGTGCATTAACATAAGAAATTAGGTCATTGGGGGTTGGCGAGCAGAGTTAGTGAAGAGGTGGTAAATCCCCACTAGTATATATAATCTGCTGGCAGTATGATGCGTTGTGTTTGGTCTGTGAGCAGAGAAGAACGGAGTGGGGGAATCAAGTGATAGACGGTATCGGCCTAGACTCCATTGCCGCTATGCGTTTTGTCCATAGCTGTAGTCTATATGTTCAAGCCATAAACACTTGGCACTTAATTCAAGAATGTCAGATGTTTAAATGTCAGATTTTTCAATTAAAAAAAAGAATCACAGAAATAAGACACTAAAATTAGTGTAAAAAGTCTTTTTCTGCGTTAGCTCAAAAGATGTTAAGTGGGACACAGGCCATCTTATATGTGTCCCACTACAGGCTAAAATTTAAAATTCATGCTAATAGTGAGCCAGATTTTTAAATTATACAGTATTCTCATGGCATAGAGATTATGTAAGCGCTTTCGAAGTAGAACCTTAATTTCTAGCTCGATTGCAGTATCATTCTGTCTTTAGTAGCCGTAACTTCACTGTCTTTTTGTACATTATTATCAATTCCAAACAACGTATACTCTTAAACGTAATATTCTAACGCGTGAACTAATATATTTTGTATTTTCTAGGTGTTCCAATGTAGTTGAATAGGATTTTTTCACTTCCCTAAGCTGGGGCACCGCAAAAACTCTTGGTTCTCAGCGAGAACAAGTAGAACAGCGAAATGTATTTTGTTGGTTACTGAAATTTAAGAAAATAGAAGAATATTGAGAAAATTTTTATTGTTTTTGATACTAATCTGTCAAATCTTCGAAAATAAAAGTTTTAAGCGTATATTCCCCTTTAATCATTAATAATTATTTGATTACTGTAGCTGTCCCACGTAACAAAATAGTTTTATAAATGTTCCAGTATGAGGGATTTTACCTTCTACAGTCAATTGTCATGCTACAAACGCATCCCAGCCTGCGTTTAAAGCATGAAATTCATACTGATAGCACATGAAGACGACCGTGAGTAAGTCACATTGGTGCTCTTATTGTGATAACCTCATGATTTTTTTCTCTGTGTGCTTGCTTGTAGCACTACTAATACATCTGATCATTCTATATATATCGAAAGCATGCAAATATTCTGATCCAACTAAAATACCACCCTATCTTTTAACAGCTGTGGATGATAAACGCTTTATCATTACAAAATGTATAACGTAATAACATTTTTTATATTGTCAATACGAATAAAATAAATTTTTTAATACTAATGAATGACAATTATTTTCTAGTATTCCTTGTAAAAGTGTATTACATACACACATAGACATAATTAATTATTACTGTACAAAATATAAATTAGTTATATATAATAATGTATTCCATCTGATAAACATATACTATTATACACGAGCATCTCTTACATATTATTGAGTGACAAAATGTTCATAAACAATGAGAAAAGCTCGCTCGGTCTTCAGTGTTGTCGCTCGCCTACAGCTGGCAAGCAGTGCACTGATAAAGTGAGCAGAATTTAGTCGGTTAATTTTGTGAGCCGCGTAACCACTTTTCTTCCAGCTTACCGATAGCCCATCTACAAAATAAATGGTTATAGATTTGTGCAGGTGGTTTTCATGTCATCGTTACTTATTCTTGTTACTCCTCAGTAATGGCTGTTATTTGTGTTTTGAGGAAGTTTATAACTTTTGGTAAGGGTGCAAAAGAGACGTACGCCTCTTTGTCCTTTTTCATATATACAAATTTTTAACAAAATCCGATAATCAGTTACTTAAAGTAGTCGACCTCCTCAATGATATAAATAATTACAAGGATTTGAACTTCGTGGTTTACAAATTAAGACACGGCACGGTCGTGGGTACGTCAAAGTTCCTACTTTGCAATGCGTCATGTGCGGAGAACCCGTTTTTTTTTATCTCATCTACCCTTCCTTCACATGTAGAGAGTATAATTAAATTCTCTTTTTCTGCTAGTACAGTCTCCGGCTCATTATTTGTTGACTCCCATTGACCAAAATTTACTTTGCCATGTTCTTCTGTACTGGCCACTTTAATCACAACATTTAACCAGAACCACTATTTTCCAATTGATATGCATTTTTCTGATTCCTCCAAGATGTTTTTGTTTCATTTTAAAAAACTTATTTTTTACCACCTTATTTGTTTTGTTTGCTAGTACTGTCCGAGTTTTTACATATTGTTTCATTTTCTCTCTCACATTTCATATTCATGATGATCGGTATATGATCCGTTTTCATTCTTTCCCACTTATAAGTAATCCATAGGATCCCAAGCTCCCCTATTCGCTACCATATAGTTCATGACGATACTTTCTCTAGGGACTACCTATGTATATTTACTATCCCCGGAATCTTTAGTGCAACCTTTCAAAATAACCGAACACTTTCTATCTATTAAATCATCACTCCTCTACCCTTCTTACTTATACATTTATCCTTGCTTTTTCTTTCGATATAACATGTAAAATCCTGTCCATATCCTATACCTTCTTTTTCAGTCCTTATATTACCCCTTACTCTGCTCTTAAGTTGTTCCCTACTACATTTATATCTTTTAATATGAAAACCTACCAGATAGTTATTTTTCTCTTATTCTTAAGCCTTATCACAGTCCTAATTAAACCCTTATCAATTTTGTCTTTAAATCTATACCTACTGGTTTTCCAGCTTCTTTGGAAACCTATTAAGGGGATGTAGAAACAGATTTCCAATTTAAATTTTGCACCATCTGCCTCGGTCGGTAACTGTACTCTTTTTTATTGTTTATTTAAAAACGGATGCATAATTGGAAAAACCTAAGATTGCTTGCACTAGATAACATCATTATTTATTACAACACTAAGTTTAAAGTTGATATGTGAATGACAACTTGAAAAATTCTTGCTTCGAAAGATATTTTTTGTTTCGGTGCAAAAATTTTTCAAGTTGTTCACATATCAACTCCAAACTTTGTGTAGTAATAATTAATGATGTTATCTAGTGCAAGCACTCTTGGTTCGTTTTTCCGATTTTGCATCCGTTTTTAAATGAACACTAAAAAAAAGACTATAGTTACCGACAGAGGCTGATGGCGCAAAATTTAAATTTAAAATCTGATTTTCCATCTCCTTAAGATTAACTTTCATTCTACCTTTCTCATCGTTTTTCATCGCATTTCTCTAATTCTATTACTTCTTTTCTCTCTGTTAATATTTCGCATAAGCTTACTTTAGCAAACCCACTCGTGTAATTCAAAAAGTCTAATTTTTTTAACCTTGAAATTCATCAGAACACGAATTTTCTTCTTTCAAATTCACTTGTATTTCTTACCTCTTGATTAAAATTTCATTTCTTAGCTACGCAACAATTTCCCAGTTTCTGTCGATTGTAAAGCCTTCAACGCTATTTTTTTACCTTTCCCTTTCCATACATTTTTATTTAACTCGTTTTGTCTGTTATCGTGTTGGTGCGTAGTGGTATGACAAAATCTTGTGATCGATTTTGAACCTACTTAACAAATAGCTTAACATTTTTTTTCTGACGAAACACTTGGCTTTGACGACAATATTTTTGTATGCAACGACATTTCACACATACATTGTTTTTTATTAATAATTGACATTTAAATAATAGTACTTTTTACATGAGATCAGCGCTACGAGTGCTGTCAGGCAGGAGATATAAGAAACATAAGCAGAAGCCACCTCTGTCTACTTGAGCTAAAAAACCTCTCATATGCATGCCTCGAAAATTATTGTAATAATAAGTATTTGCTGATAACTTTAATGATAAGATGTGTTTTTATAATCAAGTGTACCTTGCAAGACAGCTAAAAAAACTGATTGTATCTGATTTGATCACCAAGTCAGGGAGATGAAATAAGTATTTTGAATGATATGAGAGTTTATCAGCGTTCACTGTAATGATTATAAACACTCACTGCTCTCTCGCGTATTGTATTCTTAGTTCTGACTTGAGTTTAAGCGAGTGTTGCAAGTTTCGTTGTCGTTTCACTGTCGTATTCGAACAAAATAAGTTATCAACAATTTTATGACGCATACGTGAAAAGGCATGGTACATACAAGACAGTGTTGTCAGCAAGAAGTGAAAAAGTTATAAATAATTTTTTCCGGATTTTAATATCAAAATTATTGTCGTTTTTGTGATCTCATATTTGAAGTATTAGTTTTTATAAGTATTTTATTTCTATTTTATATATCTATATAGAATATAATGTAGAAGTGTAAAAATCTTATTAATTAAAAGTAACTAATTAAATTTCAGAAAAGTAAAGACGTATCATCTCATTGCATATGAAATAAGATTAATTTAGACTTATAGCGTCAAAACAAGTATTTATAAACTCTTGTGTGAGATTGGAGAGGGTCCCATGATATATCAGCATAGCTCACCACATGGAGAGAAGTTTTCAGCCCCTCGCAGCGTGACGCACCCGCTGTCTGAGAGGGACACAGTATCACGGCTGCGTGCACTGTTTGACAGACTGGGAGATCGTGTTCAGCACGTCTATGAGCCATTGCTAACAAAGTGCAGCTTCGTGCCGGCAGTGACGATCACACTGTGCGATTTGTACGAAGTGCCGAATCATGCTCTCCTCGTCTGCCTGCAGTACACGCAGCAGTGATACTGTGTCCCTCTTTCATCAAAGAGCGTGTCACGCTGCGACAGACTGAAGACTTCTCTCCGTGCAAGAGGTGGGAGGGGGTCGAAAATTTGCCAAAAACGCCTCAGCCATTTTTTTTTTTTTTTTATGGACGGCTCAGTGGTGGAGGAAGCCTTGCATAGGCTCCCTTAAAAAGACTGAAGAGTGTGACAGATTCTTACTGACTAAACCGTACACCATCAGAATAAACCAGCGTAAACGCTTTGAAACCCAAAAAAACGAAAGAAGAAAAGAAGCGGAGAAAAAGATGATGGAAAAATACCGGGGCACCGAATGTTCGGGGCTAGCTAAAATCCGAGAGTAGGACTTTAACTAGCGCTATCGCTAAGAGCGAGACATGGGGGATAGATAAAGATATCTGAGTTTACGAAAGTTGAGTAAAAGACACAGCGGGTACGCGTCAGAGTTCAAAATTGAGGTTAGAAATTTACGTGAGGTTAGCCATGAGGTTGGCTACGAACTAAGAAATTGCTGCTTGAATGGCTTTTTGAATAGTAGGTTTTGGTGAAGTAGCAAAAAAAAAATTTTGTTAAGTGAGATTTAATCCTGTAGCTTGAGCGTAGGAGAGCCTGTGCTGCGGTTGAACTCTTGAAGAAGAGGCTGTAGTCGGTGGCTGTAGTTTTGGCTAAGGAATCTCCTTCTTCAGGAACATTGAGCAGCCACAGTATGTGTCCCAGTGGTCACCTTAGCAGTTGGCACAGATGGGCTTGGTTGATGTGTCGGCCTCCAGAGGACAGGCAGGAGTAGCGTGATATTTCGTGCAGAAAGCAGAGATCCAGGCTGCGTGGCAATAATTTGCTG
>JAPYYV010014010.1:0-18665 GCA_030522625.1 Copidosoma aretas
TGGAAAATTTTGTGAAAAAATTATAATAAAAAAATTTTCTGATTTTTTGTGGGGCTGAAAGTACTTTCTGCCCGGTCCGAAAGTACTTTCTGCCCGAGGACAGGTAGAAAAAGGATTTTTTGAACAGTTTTGTTATTTATTCACTCGTAAAAGCCTTGATTCTAATGGAAAAGTAAAAGTTAATGAAGACAGCTGTATGAAGATTACATTTTAACAGCGGTTTTGGAATTTAAAATCAATTTTCCATGCATATGTTGGCCCATTCGAATATACCATTCAGTGGTGTATGGACAAACAAAAGTTTTTTAACAGCAGCTGACGTGTCCCGGTCTGAGAAAATCGAGATCGAAACGGGGTCATACTTACATTTTCCGCACAAAGGGTGTTTATCGGGTTCTGCGAGGAAATGTTTTGAAAAAGACCTCCTTTTCGACGAATATACTCGCGCAAGCGTACGGGTCAAGAGTCTTCAGATCAAAATCATTAAAACAGAAAAACCAACTTAAAGCGGATCTCGCGGAATACGTTTCGCGATATAAAACATGAATTTCCAACGCAACTCGTGAAAATCGAGATCGGGGGGAATAAAGATTCAAGGTAACAATTTTTATTAGCCAGCATAAAAATTTATCTTTCCATCTCCGCGTAATTGACTGGAAATTTCTCGGATCGTTAAATCCAGGAGGGTTGCGAAATGAATTTCTGCTCGAGGGAATTCGCGAGTTTTTACCTTATTTTTCGCTAATTTGGTGGCAACAACTTTCCCTATCCCCGCTCTTTTTTTTTTTTTTTTCATTCGCGAGAATTTCTTCCTCTGTAAATAACGGATACAACGCAGTTCTTACAGCGTTACAACGAAAAGAAAAGAAAAAACTTTTCCCTCGTTATAGACGTCTGCACTTGAAAGTTTTCGCATCAATTCCCGAAACAGTATACAAACACCAATATACGCGCAACAGCAAATACTCGCGTACACGAAAAATAAATGAGAATCCACAAAGGCAGGGCGGATGATCCGAGGGTCGGTCCAATCGTCGCGTGTCCAGGATAAACCCGACTAGATTCGCAGCCACGGCGTTTCTTACATCGACGGCGGGTCTTAATTCAAAGTTTCTCGGGATAGCCGGGGGGTCGAAGCATAATGACATTATTGCCGCTCGTCTAACGCACAAAGGACCCCGCCTCCGCTGCATCCCCACAAAGTCAGCCACCTTCCCCATTCCGACAACGTAAAATGAATGGGCACACGATGCAGGCACACACAGGGAAGCCCGGCCGAATTCCCGCCATTTGGCCCGAGCGCGCGCAACCTTGGGCCATTGTGCGTTGCCCGCCCGCGACCCGGTTATCGTTCAACTCGCAGCAGCAGCGGCGTCGGCACCGTTAAACCGAATCCGCGGCACACAGTTCGGCAATACCGATTTCGCCCCCCCCCCCCCCCCCCCCCCCCCCCCCCCCCCCCCCCCCCCCCCCCCGCCCCCCCCTGGGGACTGCATGCAGGCCGGTTGCGTTGTTGCGCGGGCGGATCGTGCGGCTTAGTCCCGGGGCATCGGCGAAAAACGATACGGTGCAGCTGTATACGTGTACACGGGCCTGGGAGTTACCGGGGGGTTTTGTCGATCTGAGTCGGATTTTGGATTTCATTTTTTTCGGAAAACCCGTAGATCCCGAGACGACGTGAGATTTTCGGGAGTGAACTTTCGAGAGATTTCAAGGGGACGAATGCAGGAAAAACTGTTGGTGGGAAGAATCACAAAAATGTTCCAAGGTAAGGAAAGAAAAGACGTATTATTACTGGGCTGGATTTCTTGCTCGTGCTGTTGGATGAATCGAATGAAATTTTTATTTTCACGAAATAATGTTGCACGAATCGTGCTGTATTTTTACTTTTTCATCATAGTTGTATGAAAATAATACACAGTCGTGATTCAGCCACTCATTTTTTAGTAGACCAAACTTTTAAAGTCATTCTGACTCATACTCTGGACGGAAACTGCCAGACTTGTTGATCTGTAATGATTATGTTGATTCCAAGAATTCAAAAAAAAATTTTGCATAGTTTATCTTTATTCTACAACTCAAAAACTTCAATCTCTCGAAAGTTTTGTCTAGAAAACTTATTTCGTACTGGATTAAAGAATTTTAAAAAAAAAAAAAAAAAAAAAAAACTTAAAATGTGAGGAAGGTGTACGGGCTTAGTGTGCATGCAGGGTGGAAATTTCGATCGGAAATTTTATTTTGATCGCACCCACGTGCTTTTCCTGTCCGGCATTGGAGTATTGGTTGCGGTGGTAATTTACAGGGCTGAAGATTTTTGGGGGAAGAGGCAGAACCGACGAGTTTTGCCGGGATCGATTTCGCGGGAGCCTTTTCGGCGGATCGGATGGTTGCAGGGTTTTTTTGGTTTCGCAGTTTTTATCAGCGGGGGATCGATTTTGTTTGACGATAATTGTTTAATTGTATCGAATGAGAGGTCGTTTGGAAATTTAAATGCTCAATCGGGCTTTTGACTATGTTCGTGCGCTTCACATTAGCGGTTGTACCGTATTTTCAGTGATGTAAGTAAAGATGTGGTCAGACGGCCGAAATGTCCCTAATATTTCCAAGGGTCAACTAAGAAGAACTATACGCTCCTGTAACCCCAACAAGCTGAATCTTCCACGTCTACACTTTAACCAGCCTTGTTTAAATTTTGAGGGTTTTATTGTTTATTAACAATTTTATAAAAAAATAAATCTTCCCGATTCTTCGCGAAAAAATGTATTCTCTACATCACTTGAATAACGATAAATAAAAGAATTCAGCAAATTTTTTTGTTTTGTCATTTCTGTCTTTCATAAGACTTGGAAAAAATGTATCTTCATAAAATTCTTTGGGTATATTCCAGAAGATGTTCCTTCATCGCGAATGCTAAAAAATTACAAAAAATTACCTGCAACGATCAACTTTTAATCTCGATGACTCAAAACAGTACAGTCGAGCCGCCACCTCTCAGGCTAATTTCTATACTTTCCATGCAAATAGATGAAAATTAAACTTTTACAATTCCCAGACAGAAGGATAATCGAAACCTCATTTCTATTAAGCTATCAACCTTCAACACCTACAGTCAAAACCCACAACAGATAATATTCGATCGGAGCTCTACAGCTGTAGCACACGTCATGCACCCGCTCCGAGGAGCAGAGCAGAGAGTGCAGGTGGTGTAGAAACCCTCGACCCACACAGGACAACGCGACCTTACACGAACCCAGAGTAGGCCCTCGTAACGTCTGCTTATCTCCAGCAGAGAGAGAGAGAGATATACACTTCCCCGATACGCGCAAATCAAATTCGAAATTACCTTCCATCCCGCGGAGCGCCGGCAACCACAGGCTGCTCGTGACGCATGACGCCGTAAATTTTGCCATTCGAAATCCTCCCTTCCCCCCCCCCCCCTCGCAGGACCCGAGCCGTCCCGCGCGCCTCGATCCACCTGTTATACGCGCAGCGTGCGCGTGTCGATGTGGGCGGGATACAGGATGCAGAGGTACGTATATCCAGTATTGATGCCCATCAACGAGCGAGAATCTCCGCTCTCGTGTCCCTCGTGGCTCTCCTCCGTCTCCTTCCTGTGTTTTCCAGTCATCGTACAAAAATAATATGATCCGTTCGAAGCACGTCGGCCGCTACTTGACGCTCGGATCGACGGTGATGTAGTCACAGATCGGGGTGAACTCGATCGTAGAAGAGCACTCTAGCTACTGCGTTTACTATACCACCGAAGCGAAATAATCCATCTCTGGGGATGATGAAACAAAAAAAAAAGAAGAAAAAAAACCAAGCGCTGCGAGCGCAAACATACATACGTACAATATGGGAGAGTAGCTAGCTTCCGCAGCAGCAGCAGTGCAATTAAGCTCGGGTTCAACTCGGAGCGGATTGCTTTTGTTGATTTTCAACGAGACCTATCCCCCTCCTCTTACATATACACAGAGCGCAGCGACGATCAAACGGCGCGCGCGCACGCTTAATTAGCCAGCCGTGCTGAACCGTATACTGCAAAGGCAGAGAGAGAGAGAGAGAGGAAACGCGAGCCGCGAGTTGAATCGCCCCACCCCCCCGTGCGGTTGCGCGATTTCTCGATTTTCTTGCCGCGTTTTTCATGATACTACTGTACTGATCGATTGGTGCGTACTATCTCTGGATGGCCTCTGGACATTGTTGTTGAGGCTTCGAACCTCGAAATTTGTAAACAAAATGTGAATGAGCTGGAGCCCCGTCTCTGGTGGACGATTGATGGGCTTGTTGCGCCGAGGTGTACGAATTTTGACACAACTGTCGGTCACCGCGGGTCTTTGTTGTGCGCGTTTGGTTCGCTGTCACCGATACGAGCCAATCTCGTCGGATCCTCAAAGGTATAACGCCGACTGGATTTCGAACGCACGATAATGACGAGTCGAAATTTTCCTTCTCGATTGGAACATCCCCCCTGGATCCCCGTTTTTTTTTCAACTCCCCGCGGATGTACTCACCACCCCACGATTGACAAAAAAAAAAAAAAAAAAAAACAAAAGCCACAGCGGGGGGGGAAAAAACAAAAAAACACCCCGGGTGCCGCTTGCCAGATCGTAATTCCTATAACGAGCGCCCCCACCGCTCTTTGACGTTCGATGACGTAAATTAGAAAAATCGACGCGAATTCGGGGTCGGTGCGAAAAAAGAAGAGGGGGTGGAAAACCAATAGTGGCAGTAGTAGCAGAGCCCGACTTGTCGGTGACCGACTGTTGTACGCTTACGTATATATAGGTTGGCAAACGCCGGAGAGGAGTGGGCGGAGGAAAAAAAACAACCGTGGGCACTCATCGGCGGATTAATGAGCATATGCCCCAGTTGGCGGGTGCAGGTAAAGAAGGAGAAAAAAAAACCCGACGGCTCTTTGACGTTTGATCGCTCGATCGGTGGACTTGGAAATTTTCGCGAGGGTGGAGATTCGTACGCGTAACCGAGCCTCGGTGGCCTTCTTGTGCAGGAGAGTGCTTGGCGGCTCCGATCGGTCTTTTCGCGTCTTCACGAATGGAGCGGAAATGGAAAAAAAAAAAAAAATAAACGTTCGAGCTGGTAGCATCACGGCGGTGCTCGTAAACGATCATTCGGTCGAGCAAATGTGATACCATCAGCTGTACATATAGCCGCGCCAAGCGGGGAAAACACAAGATTCGCGCGGTGCGCCAAACACGACGCGCTGGCAGTTTGTGTAACCAAGTTAGCTCGTTGGAGAGACGAGCAGGTGGTATGTGAGAAGGGTACAAGGGGGCGGCTGTATACGCGCGTTTGCTCGCTTTTGTTCAATTGTTGCGCAATGTTGGGCGACTAGCGCGAAACCGGAAGCTATGCCTTCTGCCTAACCCCCTCCAGCGGGCTTGTTGTGTACTTATGCATGTGTACACACACGCACTCGCGGGGGTGTTGGTGTACACAAGAGAAAGGGAGAGAACGCGCATCGAGCCAGTACTTGCGCCCCGAGGGAGAGGGGAAATCATAGTCAGGAGAATGCCTCGCTCCGTTGGCGTACTGTCTAATTGAGCCGTGGGCGTTTTTAATTATCCCGCGGGGCTCGATGCGAGAGGTGCGGGGAAGGAAAAAGGGACGAAAGTTTTGGGCTGCGTTCATCAGGGTAGGACGAGCGAGGGAATTTTTAGCGTGGTCCTGAATGCATGCGAATATTTTGTAATGATTCATTTGTGCAGAAGTTAAATCTTTTGCAAACAAAATTTGAGGAAGCTTGGGTATCTGTACGAAACAGTTTAAATAATTGGACATTATATACATGGGATAACAAGTTTCGATTCTATTTCAAAATCTTCTCACATAGAACCATGATTTTTGTAAGAAAAATTATTCAAACATTTTCAATTTAGTCACATCTGTTGCAAAAAAATAGCTTACGCTGATACAATCATCCAAAACAATACATATTTGCATTTTTACGACACAGTATACAGTATTTTATTTAGGGACACTTGAGTACGCCCGACAAGAACATAATGCTTGGAAATGGAAACTTCATTGTTGCAAGAAGATAATAATTTTGCTTCTGTGAGAAAAAATCATTGTGAAGGACGAAATAGTAAAAAAGTATCAAGATAATGTATATAATAAATGCTTTGTTTTCCCAACATTCAAATACATTACTCTCCTAAAAAATTCCTTGAGCAAGAGTGTACGTATTTATTTATATGTAGATGTGCAAAAAAATCAACGCAAACTCTACTGTGGACTTAAAAACTAATAGAACGTTTCCATGAGGCTTATCAAAATATTCTCAAAAAATGACACCTCATGGTTATTGACGGTTGTGCAAAATAGACATAAATTCACGAAATTAAACGAAACGCCAATTCACACTGCTACAACAACAATCCAATCTCATCTTGTCCAAAACCCAGTCTAAGCTTACCATCATCCTCCGCAGACGGTATCAACAACAACAACAACAACAACAACAACCGTTCAACGTCATCATCAAAATAATAAACGTCCCCCAATTCGTGCACACGTAAATGTATAACCCAATCACGGACCCGTGACGCGCTCCGAAATCCCTAAAATACCGTACAGTGACTTTTCCACGCTGGCGCACTGAGATGCACGCGTGTCACCAATTCCGCCACCGATTCCCGCAATCAAATTAACAATTAGAATTTCCCGTGCCCCGCTCGCTCGCTCGCCCAACTCGCTCACACTCCCCCGAGCGCCCATCCAAATTAATTTAAACTTCCGAATACCGCGAAAACCGCGTCTCGCGACAGCCACCGCCGGCAGCCAGCGCCTTAACCATCGGACAACGCGTTATATGTATGCATGCACCTATAGATCTCCGCTGTACAGTATAGCGCGAGAGAAGGAAGAGGAGGGGGAGAAAGCCCCGATGACCCGATTTAGCTGAGCACGCGAGTGTATGTACCGTATACATGTATATTACACATGGACCCCCTGTGTATACGCGTATATAATCCACGCATACTGTATACGCCTTTGATTGGGGGTCCGGAGTGAAACGAACTGCATCATCCCTTGAGACGTTAAGCCTCGCATATACTCATACTGCCGACTGGGACTCATGCGTACACTTTGGGGGATCGAGGAGATCCTTCCCCCCCCCCCCCCGCCGATCGCCGACCGAGTGCTGTGTGTGTTATTGCAGTCTTTTAACGCGTCGCCGCGCACAGTCCCCCTCCGATTTGCCGGCTAACGTCTGAGATTCGTTTTTATTGCCCTTTCGATAATATACGCCGTATCCTCCCCCTATCTGACCCGACTGCGCGTATAAATATACATTGGCTCCGGATTCGATCGCGCGGTGATTACGAGTTCGGACGGAAACGCGTTTCCTGCGAAAGTTTTTCAGTTAGCGCGGCGTTTGGCGGACCCCGAAGTTTTTTCGAGCAAAACACCGAAGCCGAGCGCTTGGGTTACGGGACGATGACGCCTGGGGTGATTCGTTGAAAAAAGCGTTTCGGGGCGATCGATTCTTCTCGACGATCGGACGACAACTCGATCGGTGCGATCGCTGTCGCGTTTCGGGGGATTGATAATTATAGATCGCGCTCGAGTGGCGGTGCTTGGATGGGTTGACGAAGCTTTTTTGGCCGAGCACGTCGACCTTGAACTTCTTGATCTGCCTGTCGGACGATGGATGGCGGGAAATGTTCATGCGTTCGGGTTTGTCAAAAACTTAGCAGAATAGATTGATGTTAGAATTCGTTTATCAAAATCAGCGAGAAATCTGTTCGGAATAGCATGAGATTTCTTGCAGTATTCATTTTTTGTGTCTAAAGGGCTCATTCATTGTATCTTAAAAGTAAACACAGGAAATCTCACTTGTCGGCAAGCCTCTGTGTTAAAATTCATGATTTTATCGCTTTATACCGAAATAAAAAAGCAGACTATAACAAATATTGAAAATATTTCTGAATATTGGTTACCATGATACAATTTCAAACAATAAATCTAGATGAATAAGAAAAATTATAAAACGAGCTTAATCTCACCAATGTAAACAAAAAAGTCCGGCACTATATTTCGATCTGGTGCGTATAACTTTCGAGGATATTGTCAATTAAAAATCAGTAAATATATATTCAATCATATTAGACACGCTGGGGGAGTTTTATAAACAATTCTTTGAGCTTGATTGTCAATCAAAAATATTTAAAAAATACGAATGTTGAATAGAAATTCCGTGAACAGCACATTTACTCGTCTTCGTGAGCTCCATTGCGCATCATAGTTTTGCTGAAACATTTTCAGCTGAGGTTTGAATTTGATTGGTATTTCGCAGATTTACAAACGCCATATAGGTGGGGATTCAGTTGCGTACGGCGCAGAGAGATTTTGCAAACCGTAGGAATGAAGCTAGAGCTGCTGGTAGCGGAGAGTTACACGAAAGCATTTAATCGCACGACTGCTCCGAAGCAGTGCCAAGCGTTCACGATATTTCCCGCCGCTTTTAACCACACGACCGTTGCAGCAGCTATACTCCGAATGCATCTATTTCGCGGCAACATTACGACGCGCGATCAAACGTCAAGTATGCCTCAGTCGAAGTTTTAATCAAAGCCAGCAGCATACCAGCCGGCACCACCTCGTCCCCCCCCCGCGAGCGTTACGAAATGCAGATGAACATTTTCGTAAATCCCGCGCACCACCCCGCGCGTACAGCTGAATGTCGCTCCCCGCGATCGCGCCGTGTTTTCCCGAAAAATATCGAGGATCGCGCGCGCGCGCAGAGTCGGACTTTTCTCTCCCCTCGGGCGGACATAAATCGTACTTATGCGACGCGGGGATGCGATTACTCACTGCTCCTCGGAAAAATAGATCGACCGGATACACAGCACCGGGGGGGGGGGGGGGGGCGCGCCCGCAAACTTCAAGCGGCGCCGACAGAGGGGCTCGAACTTTCGCGAGCTCGTTTCTCCGCCCGGAAGAGGGGACGCCCCCTCGCGGCCCGATAGCCGATCGTTAATTTTCGCGCGCAAACGGCGGTTTCTTTCGCGACTGCCGCGGAAATGCGGGAGGGTAATGCGCGGTGTGCGGTGGACAGCTGAAAGCGGGGGGGGGGGGGGGGGGGGGGGGGGGGGGGGGGGGGCGGTCTGGGGTTTCTTTGGAGGATAAATGTACAGAGTACACACCTCTTCGTGAACATTTTAGGTGTGCAGAAATGGATCGTTTCGCAGAGCTATAAGTTATTCCACGCCGCAGCCGTTTGCAACGGTGCATTTTGTTATTTCGTGTCGGAAGTACATTGTTATCTCGAGAACGCGCGTCTCGGGATAGCACGGGAAAACTGCATTTCGAGCGCGTAAGGCTAAAAAGTCATTGACCTCATGGAGTATCTGTAGATTGAGGAATATTTCCGTGGCAGCCGGCGATGTTGACATTTTCAAATTGCACGCGGCCATTACCAACGTGCTTTTTTAAAGCTTCTTGAAAAATGCATTTCAATCAATACGAGTTCTTTAAAAAGGTTTGGAGTCGGGTCTAAAGTTTCCAGCTCATTTCTGAACACTACAAATATCGGGAATTCCATCTCACTAATCTAACTACATATGTATATAGATTTCGGGATAGCAGGTAAGTATTGTGGTCCATCAAGCAGAAGAGCCCAAAAGTCACGCACTTAGAGCATATACTACCTGGAGGGAGCATGCAATGCTGAAAGAGCGTTATCGCCACACGAGAGAAGAGTTGCATGCTCCCCTCCATGAGTCCCTCCAGGTAGTATATGCTCTAAGGTCACGCAGTATAGCAGTTTCTGCACGAAAAAAAATCAAGCAAGTATATAGCATGAGCACCATTTATACTTTGATTGTATTAGTTAATTCATACGTAAAACGTGTCGATTCTACGATTCATACAGTAACACTATGAATTTCAGGTGTATATTGTATGAGAACATTTATGCAGTATAGATTCTCATACCATAGAGCAGTTTGATTTTTTTGCGTGTATAGGGTGGCTCAATGTATACACCGTAGGTTAGGTACATTAATTATACGGGTTCCGTAAAGGGGCCATCATACAATGGTTCCGTGCTGTGCTGTGATGTGCTGTGGTGAGTTATCGTATTTTGTCACGTATTTTAACGTAATTCCGTCACTCTTATCATATAAGTGCTGTACCGCTTTGACACCATGCAACGCAACACATGCATGGTACTCTGACTGTGCAGAAAGTGTCTCAGTGTAAAATAAGCATCCATACCGTCGTCGCGTAAGAGTGCGTCGGTCGTAAAGGATGACAAATCGTCGCACTATTTTTCGTCCCGACCCAAGAGTTTTCAACGTACGATTCGCACAACGTCGAATGCATCCAAGTATCCTCCATCTTCGAGTTACTGTCATTTGTTTTTCTTGTTCTTCGAGATTTCTTCATCGTTTGCAGGAAGGAAGAAAGAGATGGATAACTACGACTGGCACCTCTGTATTCATGATTTGCCACAATTACAAGTATCGAACTCTCAATGCTCAAATTCTGAATTGAACTTGTCTCAAAATAAAAATTGCATGCATGAATGCAAAGAATCCACTTCGAAATCACAGCAATGGATATTTGAAAGAAAAAAAAGCAGAGAAAACGTGCAAT
The DNA here is from genome assembly GCA_030522625.1 of Copidosoma aretas. Classification (NCBI taxonomy): domain Eukaryota; kingdom Metazoa; phylum Arthropoda; class Insecta; order Hymenoptera; family Encyrtidae; genus Copidosoma; species Copidosoma aretas. The sequence goes on from JAPYYV010014010.1 coordinate 10,627, forward strand.
GTTATGAATAAAAAAACTATTCAGTACTTGCGTAAGATATTTATTTTGAATACATTATGCAACATGTATAATCGAATTTGAATTTCGTGCTTACATGAATCAGTTATAAGTGAAAGGTTAATAACCCCTGGAAGTTATGCGAAATGACTTGACAAGCCATTCGAAATTACCAAAAGTCAGAAAGTTATGTCTGTCGATAGTAATTAAGTGAATATCGAATCTAACTAGCTGAAAATTTTCTTATTCCTAACAGAATCATAAATTTAACATGACAATTTTATTTAATTGATTGAAGGAACAAAATGTACAGTCAAGTTACAACGCTTGACGCTTGTCAGAAACAGTAGAAAAACGACAAAAATGATTGTCTCTCATATTAAAAAGAACGGGAATAATTAAGTTTTTTCGCACTGAGTGTATGACAACAGACGCACGTGTCAATGTAATCGCACGGATGAAATTTTTGTCCCCAAACTTGAGATTTTATTCGGAACAAAGCTATTTAGATCCGACTAGGAGTCTGAACTAAGATTTCTGGCTTCGACGTGATTCACCCCACACTGTATAAATTCCATCGACTGGAAACGTCATAAAAATAAGCACTTATGAATTTTCCTCGCCAAATCACCAAACATATGCTGGAAATCCATGTGCCTTGTAAGATCATCGAATGTTTTGAATGATTGTGAGCATCTGGCACAGAATTGGATATGCTTGGATTCCATATGACTTGTGAGATCAGCTCTTGTGGCGAAATCTAATAAACACCGTATGCAGAAATGGGTGTGCTTGAAGCGCATGTGATTTTCAAGATCATCGTTTTGGATGAAACTGTAGAAGCACACATTGCAGCGATGGAGGTGCTGGGGGCTCATATTTTCTTTGAGACTTGTTCTCTGGGTGACAGTCACCGAACACGTCTTACAAAGGTGATTGTGTTCCGAGTCCACATTCTTTGAGTAAACTCTTCGAGTATATTTCTGTGAACACAAAACACAGCGGTAGGATCTTCCACTCTTTTGCTTGGCTCTTTGCTTGCCACCTGCGGCCATGTTCGTCGGACGTATGCGAAAAAAGAGTTAGACCAGCTGTAATCTTATTTAGACTTTTTAGCATATGAGGTTGATTATTAATAGGTAGGAAAGATTGCTGAGAATGTTGTTGCTCTGCGGCCAAGGAAATTGGGCATCAATAAGTCACGTTATTAAGAGCTCTTATGTACAACTTTGTTATCATCAACTCCATTGAAAATGTCCATTTCGAAGGATAACAAATAATGTTGTTTGGTAGTTCTAAAAATATACATAAAACCTTTCTATAACTTGTTTGAATTTGATTATAAAAATAACCAACCTAAATATATTTGTTACAAAAATAGTTTTTATCATGTAATATGCTACAATATTGCTAACTACAGAAAAAGCTTAGCAACTCGTCTGTAAATTCTTTTATTTTTATTTAATTTCAATTTAGCAAGGTCGGTCTTATTAAACTAATCAAGTCTAAAAAATTAGACAATAATTTTAGACACGTGTATTTTATATATTCTGACAAAAAAAAGGACCTAAATTGGGTACTTACGATATTATATAATAGTAAAGGGACGTATAGAATGTTAAATGAATTTACCGCTCTAAACTATTTGATGCGCTCTATGTTTGTCGATTTTTGTTGGTATCAAAAGAAAAGAAAAGCGTACTCAATATTTTTCGATTATCTATCGGACCGGATGAGAACACGGTTAAAAGCGGTTTCTGACGATAATGTTATCTCGAATCGTTCAAGGAAATAAATAAAACTTGGTAAATCCAAATCGACAAATCGAAAAATCTACAGGTTGTCCAGCTATTTTTTATAATTAACAATATCTTAATCTGCAGTATGACAAAAAACATCACATTTTTCAACACAAAAAACACTTTTTTATGTAACATGGATTCTTAAATTATATGATTCATACAACTTACTTTATAAATCAATCCAAAATAAGGTTAGAAAATGATAGTATATGTATAGTAAGTGAGCTACATCTCAAAATACCGATAAAATAATTATCTGAATAATGTGTCGAATTAAACCAATTTCCACTACAATGTTCACTCCAAAACTCACTATCTTCTTTTGTTGATTTCTAATGGCTGGATGGTAGCTACTATAGTTTTGTTCAAGCACGTGCTTTTTTTGTACATACCACTATTTACTGCCTCGTTCTTGTACAAGTTCATTAACGTATTCTGACCTTAGCTGCTCACGTGAATCTTAAATTAAATAAATATATGATTGCACAAACACGTATTGTATATTTAATATCTCTGTAGAAGCCTCAACCAAATATTTTCAAACCTACTTATTACCGGTACATAAGAAAACCCGACTTGTGCTGTTAAAGGCTTCAAACGCTAATGCATTAACATTACAGCTATTTTTATACTCACAGTCTGCAGCCCGCAAGATAGTGTTGATGATATAATAATGAGTATTTGTATGCGTGTATCGTAGTGAAGTTTTGTAGCATTCTGGTAGCTTTTTCAACTTATACATACATAATAAAATAAAATAAAATTGATTCCACTTCAATAAATTTGTCTAGTGTTTGATCTGCGTGTGATCTTTAAATCCTCGTTCACCTTTGATGGACGTTTTAAGTCTAATTTGAAATCTTTGGGCCTTTTTAGAGAGGCATTATAAACATTTTAAAAATTTCATTCAAGCTAAAGCTCTACTTTTATGTAAGCAATCAAGTATACGCACGGAGAGAACCAATTACAGCCGTTGATTGTGACTAGCGTACCAGCGAATCGAGGTTATGGCAGCAGTGTTGTGAGTCCATTCGAACCTCTATGTTGTCACGACAGAACTGAGGTTCAAGTGGACTCACACTTATGCGTGTGTCTACCATCACCTCGATTCGCTCATGGTACACTCATCACAAGCAACGGTTGTAATTTGTTCTCTCCCCATGGGGAAACCTTATCCATTTATTTTCTAAATAGACACCAAAAAAAACTATACTTTTACTATGATTATACTTTTTTGATATGATTTCTCGTAGAGTTTTCAACATCAAACGATGAAAATGGAAACTGTAGAATAGAAGATAGAAGTTGACTGTATTGGTAAAAATGCAAACACGATATTATTGTATTCGCGACAAGGTAAATGGAATTAATTGGATGATAAGTAAAATATTTTTGTCACGACTCATCTTTTATTTACTTTTTTCGTAAACAATCTAAATATTTCATACCGGCTGGTATCTGGTAACATAATTTCCCTAACAATCTATACATTATTATAGAGATTTATGTGGATTAAATCCGATTTTTCACTCGACCCTCCTCATTGAACATTTAAATTATACATCCGATTGTGTAGACAAAAAAAACAATCGCCAAGTGGAACATTTTTATTACCCAGTAAGCTAAAAGACACAGTGAGAGAAATTACCGTCCATACGGACAAGCGCAACAAGCAATATTTTAGTGACTGATAAAGATTACAACAACATGACTACCACGACATAGATTTCAGGAAGAGAGAGCATAGGAAAAAAATGTCATCACCGTATCGAACGCGAGAAGAACAACGGAATGAAAAAAACCCCGTATACTCATCTCGCTTTTGCATATCAAAGGTCTTGGGAGGTCTGTTTGCACTGGGATGTCACACACAACGTGCACGCGAGAGGAAAATAGACACACACACCCACACACACTCTAACAACACATGTCCATATAAGCAACTCGTAACAAAAGCTCCTCAAGCTACGCCAGTTTAATCGAATGAGCTCCGCGAGAGTTGCCGACACACGTACGGGGGTATATATATGGTTGATTCCGCCGAAACTGACTCAAACGATGTCCCCGGCTCGTATGCGCGTAATGAGGTGAAATGCATTCATGTAAAGGTCAATATTTATGGAAAAAGTTGCGATCTTTATGTTCCAAGCATAAAAAAAATTCATTCGAAATCGTTTTGGGGGTCGAATTTGTGAAAAAGAGGTCAAAACGTCCTTTCCGTCCATGTCTTTTTCTCCAATCCCAATGCTCAAAAAGTCTCTTATTTTGCTTCTGTACATCAGAACTTTACCAAACTATTTTTTTAGCACTCTAGGGCTAAAACATAAGACACATGTCTCGGTGTTTGGACCAAAAAGCCTTGTTTCGTAAGATATATCATTTAATGTCAATTATACTTCCAGCGCTAGTAGTACAGTAGTCTACTATTTTAGGTGGTCCTAACTTGAAATAAATGAAAGCTATGGCGAAGCTCTAACGATAAAAGAAAAAATTTGTTTAATTTAGTCCACCTATCAAAAGTTGTAACGATTTTAAGAAAAATGACTTATTTCGAGTAAATACCCACGAAATCTTATTTTTAGCGATCTTCTTCAAACAGTCGTAACATTTAATCCATGGCACTAAATTAAACAACCTTTTTTTAATTTATAGAGCTTGATTCCAGCGTTCATTTGAGCTGAGTGATAATTCCTTCACTATGCAAGCAGCTTACGATCACGTACTAGAGACGGATGTACTTTTTTCGAAAATGGACTAAAACTCACTTTTACAAAATGTTGTGTATCTTTTGACCCAAAAAACTTTGTAGCGGAATCGCTTTGGATATTTGTTGAAGATTGTATTTGAGACGTAGAAATACCATGGAATAAAATTTTTTCAACCAATTATTTTTAAAACCATTCTCGAAGTAATTCTGAGCCAGTTTGGGCGGAATGATTCATATACATACGCACGTGTGTGCTCATACACTATGCACTGAGAGATAGGGAGGGTGGGTTGATAGGAGGTGCAAGTGAGAAAATCCAAAGTAAATACGGCAAGATAATGCGAAATAGGTGAGCAAACAGCTTGATCGGTTCATCGGCTATGCGAATTATAGATGCGTGCCAGAAAGGGGGTAGATGGGACACTTACGTGTGTGCGTAAGGTACCTACATACGTACTGCAAGTGAGCAGGCTTTGTTTGATCAGACGAGGAGAAGCTGAGTATTGATGTAAATCTGCATATCTGCGAGTAAAACGATGCTGTTGAATTTCGAGGTTTCGTTTGCCAAGTTTAAGGTTATTAGTAAGCGTTTCGCTTATGTATACCGTTTTTTAAACCACTTATTGTTTATAGACGGTATTATTCAAGTTTAAGTGAGCGTGGAAATGTACTACTTAGAATTCATTCCGTAAGTAGAAGTTGGATTGAAATTACACCATAACGAAATTTCTGACGACCATGAGGTGTCAAACAATATTATTTGTCTGTATTTCAAAACAGAATGTCATTAATTTACGATGGTAATAAACAAAGGTATTAATTTGTGTGAATTCAAACAACGCATTCCACTACTAAATATTAAATTTTTTCATTTAGCTTTAGAGCCACACACGACAATTGTACAAGTCAACAGTAGTAAACATCAATTTGCAAAATTAATTTAATCAACGATACTAATTTCACCTTTCATTTGCATTAAAATCAGATGACATGAAATAAAATACATTCGACGCTTGCTAGCGCAGCGCTGCCACGCTGCTTACGATAATTAAATTTTGAGATAATAATTCTTCGCCATTCATTTTTTAAATTCAATTGAGGTGACCATTCAATCCAGGAATAAAATACATTTCGCTCCGACGAATTCAAACGCACACAAAACATTACGAAAATCTAAAAACAAAATAGTAATAATAATAATAATAATAATAACTCCGTGCCTTAATCTAGAAAAGTTGTCATCGTACATCATTCGATAAGCCCCCGCACAACCACTGGACCGAGCACTGGACGGTGAAATAATTAATCACATGTGGACAAAAGGAAGTTTTCTGCAAGCCTTCGGGAACAAAGGGATGAGGGGAATGAAAAGGTGCGATGCAGAAAAAAAACGAGAGAGAGAGTCAAGGGAGAACCCCCACCCGAGCCATTAAATTTAACTATCGATTAAGCCGACAGCAACGGAAACAAAACAAATCCGCTACCCAATGGAGTCGCAAACGATTTATGCGTCTCGCGGACGAATGGAGAAAAAAGACCAACGCCATAAACTCCGCGAAAAGAGCAGAGCTCGAGGGAAAACAAACGCACGAAAAATAATACGATCACCGAGCTATTGTCGTCGTCGTCGTTGTTGTCCTCTTTTCATTTAAAAATCAAATTGCCCGACTAGATCCCGGGCAAAGGAGTCTCCTCGGTCGAAAAATTGCGTGGGCGACCGGACGGGGGGAAATATAGCCGAGGCATTCCCGTGACACGATCGGCGGGAACGCTGTTGAGCTCGACCGGTGTCCCTTCTCTCTCTTCCCAACAACCCGTACGATCTGGCGGAGTGCTCTGCTCGTCCGTCCCGATGGATAGGTACGCGAGCACACGCTTCGCACCGCGAAGTACGCCCCCTCGAACGGCGTGGCCCAATCACCCCCTCGCGTGGTCGTTCGCGGCTTTTTCTCGAGCCCCCTTCCCTGAAACGCGCGTGGTTTTTCAAAACGATTTGCCAGTTGGTATACCAAAAACCAGAGCTCACTCCTGTGAACCCTATGTGTAAAAGAAAATAAATAAAAAAAACTATCACGTGGCTTATCGAAATCCCCTCGCCCACCATCAGCGGCATTAGTAGTCTCGGACGCTAACTCTGCGCTGACCCGTTGTTAGCCCCCCTTCGTCTGCTGATGCAGCATCCGCACTGCGAAGGATAAAGGCCCAGACGACGCGTACGTGCCATATCGAAATTCCATAATTATCGCACAAGCCCATCGCGTCCACTGCGCTGTATCATCCGCGTCGAGCGCCGAGTGTATTTATATAAGCTGCCTCTGCTCTCTCTGCCTGCAGCGATCGCCACTTCCATGCATCTCGATGTGCAATGCGAATGCAAAGTCTGCTGCTGCCGCCACGCATGTACACAGCGTCCGTCGATAATCGCGAGCGTCGATATCGAGCCTATCCAACGGTAAGCTCATCATTTATTCACTGGGGACGGATGGACATGGATCCGATCCAAATGAAATCTCAGGGACGCGACGCACGATCCGTTGAAACGATTGTTCAACGCGTTCGCCGAAGCAGGTGTGTTTCGATTCGATCGAAAAGAAGAAGTAAAGTACCCGGTAAAACACTCTCCGAGAGCTCCGCGGAAGATTTTCCGGAAACAAAACCCCTCAAAATGTAAATCCCCCCCACCTGCGAATTGTTTTCCGGGGGAGAGGGCGAAAAAAGGCCCAGTGTCCCGCTTTCCCAAAACAGGCGGCCCAAGTACGTGTGTATAATATATACGTGCACTCGGCCCCGGCGCGCGACGCCAAAAAACTCTGCCGCCGCACCAGCGGAATCAATTTACCGTAATATCCCCGAGTCACCGGGAGTCCCCCCCCCCGAAATGACAGAAAAAAAAGAGGAGAAAGTTCCTCGTCACACCTTCCCGAAATTCATAAACAGTAACCCCCCCCCCCGAAGGGAGAATAAATGGCCGTAATAAGTCGCGGGAAGCGCGGCGGCAGCCGAGTATGAAAAATTTAATCGCCTCCCCGCGTCGTCGAATATTCCTGCGCCGCGTGTGCCCCGGCGAAACTTAAATATTACAGCCCCCCCCCCTCCCTGTATACACTCCGCGCGGTGCCACGGCTCGCCCGGACGTTCGTTCGGGACGGACGACGGAGTGGCTCGACCGCGACTCGATCGCCCGCATCGGTCCCTCTCGGCTGCTCCAGACTCGCCGGATCGCCCGTGTATAGCGCGGCTTCTTTTGAACCCGCCCCCCGATGCCCGCGCACCGCTGCGCGCGGGAAATCCACAAGTATTGCTCAAAGGTGTGTATTATACACGTGCGCCGGCACTCTGGCGGAGGAGGACGGGTATTGTTATCGCGTCGGGCAGGGGACAACGCGGCGCTGGTGTGAAGTACTCGAACGCAGGGGAGGGGGAGGAAGGCGAAGACACGACGGCGCGGGACGGCGTAGGGGCTGCTGCGGGTGACGTCTGGAGCAGAGCCTGCGGCCGCGCGTATTCCGGGGCGTGTATGTATACGCCTAGTT
>JAPYYV010014013.1:0-26205 GCA_030522625.1 Copidosoma aretas
TGGCTCGTATCAAATACAAAACATAAAACATCACACTCACACCATATGTTTATCCACACCCGCGTCTAGATTTTGCGTAAGCTACGCCTGTCTGTTACAATAGTGATCTTATCATATCTACTGTTTTTTATGGTAAATTTTGGGCTATATGCTAATAGGTATGTTCGAGGATTTCAGTTTAAGCACTTACGAGTACTCACGACAATCAAAAAGCATTTAAATGTATATCTGTATATATGGTAAATGTGTAATGGTAAATGTGTTTTCAAAGAAAGAATCCAAAAAATTGTGATCGGAGATAAATTAGTATGAATCAAATTTTAAGATTTGTAATTGTTTGTTTGAAAACTGTGTATGGACATTGAAATCTTTAATTTTCATATCTAAAAATTTGTATGCAACCGAACGTACTTTACGATAATATCGATTGATCGTAAAACGGCTATGAAAGCTAGATTCTTTAATAATGTTCGTACGGTACGCGATATGTTTTGGAATGACGTTGTTACGTCTACACCTCACCAAGAATGTCTTTCTAGCAGCAGCAGCTATGGAGGACTTGTAGGTACCCATTCATTGCTTGAGTCTGCGATAAGCTTCTGCTCCATGTTGATGTGCAATGTAACCAACCGTGCTACGATAACTAGTACAATGGTTGACCATTTTTAAATCCAGGTCTAATTTTATAAGCCGTATAAAATAAGCTTTCACTTACGTAAATATAAGTAGGGAAGAGTACAGGATCTTTGTGAGCAAATAACAAACAGAATCAAGCTTGATGTTAATATCTATACTTTTCTGCAACTTTTAGTTTAGATTTCCCGAACCTTATCAGGCAGGCTAAAATATACTAAAACACACAAGCAACATTTTAACGCAATCATCAAGACGAAATGAACAATATAAGATACAGACGCAATTGTCTTAAAATCCAATAGAGACAATGGGAGACAGTTCAGCTCGCATCCCCAGTCAAATCCTCAGTGCACTTTGTATACCTGATGGCGAAAATTATCGGTGATATAAACAAAGAGATAACAATTATGTATGTGTATATGTACAACCTTACGCGTATTGGAAGTGAAAGAAAGAATTTCAATAGCTGCAATAAAGGTTTTTGAATTGCAAGTACTGCTACAATGCTATTTTCGCAATACTCATTCAATGAAAGAAAGTTTTAATGGTATTTTTTGAATTTCAATATTACAGAATAAGATACAACAGAATCAGAATTTTTACTTCGTCAATATTCATAAAATCTATTTTAAGTCTTTTTGTTTTGCTAACATATTTTTCTAGGCAGTTCTTATAAGACAATTCATAGCCAACTCCAGTGTTTTCTAGAGGCAAAGTGGAATCCTTACCTCATATAATAATGTTACTAAGGCTTCTTCCAATTTTGAGTACAATTTTATAATTATACAAATATTTATATCGGTCTTACAGTCACATTAATAAATAAACATTAATATTATTTTTAATTTGACGTATGTGTGTGTGTAATTTTTGTAATTACACCCACACATGTATACGCGCTGCTCCATATGTAAGACCGATATAAATATTTGTCTTGTTTCAACATTTACAGTCGACAAAAGTATTATTGGTGTTTAAATTTTATAATTATATTGGCATAACGAATGATGAGCTTTAGAGTAAACTTTTGAATTAATAAAAAAAATACTAAATGCATTATGATAGTGATAGCTATTTAGAGAATCAGTTACGTTGTGATCGGTATTATAAATAAATTTTAATTAATGGATTTCATGAGTTTTTTAAAAAATTCTTTTGGGTAAGAATTTTAGAGGAGCAAGCTCTTTACAATTTTAAGATTATCACGGTAATGCTGGCGATGAGACAAGATAATGGCGGTATCCCTTTATCAATCAAAAAGTTCACTCCAAACTTCATAATTTGTTTGGCCAATATAATCATAAAATTGTACCAAAAATTGAAAAAAGCCTTAGTTACGTTGATAAATCGGGCAAGGATTCCACTTTGCCTCTTAAAAACACTGGAGTGGTCTATGAATTGTCCTGTGAGAACTGCCCAGCAAAATATGTTGGCAAAACAAAATGACAAGCTTTTGACTAGGAGAATGTAAAAACATTCGACAGAGGAACTGTATGGAAAAAACGTATCTATTCGGAAATGGTACATATCAATATGGCTGAGAATTATAATCATAAAAGGAGAACATTTAGTATCTTAGCAATGTGTAGAAACCTTTGATGTAGAAATTAAAATTATACATTTTAACACTTTCTTTCGAAAACAGCATTGTAGCAGTACCTGCAATTCAAAAATCTTGGTTGTAGCTGTTGGAATTCTTCCTTTTACTTCCAATTCGCGTAGAGTTGTGCATGTACACATCCAAAATTGTTATATCTTTGTTTATATTAACGATCATTTTCGCTATCGGGTATATAAAGTTTAGTGGGCATTTGACTGACGATGCGAACTGTACTGTCTCCCATAGTCTGTATTAGTTTTCAAGATTTTTTCCAACTGGTAATTCTTTATTTATTGACAGTTGCGTTTGCATCTAATATTGTTCATTTCATCTTGATGATTGCGTTAACATGTTGCTTGTATGTTTCTGTATATTTCAGCCTGCCTGATGAGTTTCGAGAAATCCGAACGAAACATTGCAGAACAATATAGATATTACCATCAAGCTGGTCTATTTTTGTTATTTGCTCACAAAGATGCTATACTCTTTCGTACAAACTTTCAATTATGTTTTCTTTAAAATTTATTTTTAGATTGTATGATAAACATAATTTGTATGATGATATTAATATCCCAAAACAAACATGAGAACTATTAGAATAATAATACTATTAAAAAATATATTCAACCATACATTTTATGTAGGATATAAGAGAAATGAAACAAAAAACAGAATGAAAAAAAAATAAAAAGTTAAATATTACATTTATACATAGAATATAAATATGGGGGGTTGGCCCGCGGAGAGCGCAGGGGCGAAGCCTCACTAGTATTTATATAGATCTCCGTACCAAACACGTACATGCAATTCAATACTGGCTCTATATACTAGGTGGAGTAAAGAGAGAGGAGAGAACAAGATATGTCTTGCACATATTTTGCCCTTTGACGTTGGAATAACTAATCAAAATAGCTGCGACGACGATCTTATCTATATGCTCTTGTAGCGTGGATACATTTTGGATACTTATATATTTTGCGTAGATCTACCACATCTATAGGCCAGATTCAGAAAAAATATGCTTAGCATTAGGAAATAAAATGTGTAGTACATATGGTTATGGAATAGCCAGAAATTTTTTTATCCAGTAAAAAACATTTGCTTTACAAAGGTGCGCATTTGTTACTATAATATGAATTTTCACAATTTCACGGATCTTTGGAGTACCTGAATTTCAAGTCAGATTATCATATTGTTCAGGATACAAATTTTGCGCACGTTTAAATGAGTCGGGCTATGAAAAAAGCACTTTTAATAGTAGCACTCTCCCAATATTAGGAAAAAATGAAAGTTATTTAAGTACGTAACCATAACGAAGTTTATTAAAACCCTGACGGTCTACCACATTTTCTATTTGTTAACTATTGGAAGACCTGCATCCGAACTACAAAATTTATTTATTTTAGTTTTTTATAACTTTTAGAATTAATGCTTTGTTGTTTGAAAATTTTGACATGAATTTTTTCTGCCACGATTTCTTTGTCCATCATCATTATTAGCTAATAGTTATTGATATTTAACTTCAGTAGTGGATAAGCTGATTAAGATTTTATGTGACATATTGATAAGAGCTTTTTTAAACAAATGTTGTTAACCTTTTCAAGTTTTAATATCGTTCATGTGTTTCCCTAGATTTGTAATCACTAAATCATTGTTTATTTTCCTAAACTTTTTCTATTTTTTTTCTTGATTCATTATCATCCACTTCAACTGATACATCCTTTCTTCTGGACAAACAGTATTTCAAAAAAATTATTTAGTATTAAAAATTATGATTTATTCAATTATTTCACTATATACACGTTTAGATCTAAAATGTAAGCACTGATAATTTTTTTCCTGATAACTTAAGCTATTTTATTGAGCTTTATTGATCAGGTATTCAAAAATAGAAATAAAAAAATTCAAGCAATTTTCGTGCGACACACCTACTAAGAGATACTTTTACCTTAAATTTAGGTGCTACAGTACGAAATTTAGGTGCTATAGTACAGCACACAATCTTCTATAAGCTATTAGAATGTTATAACGACCTATTAAATGTATTTATTTCAGACAGATTCAATTATGTTTCTCACGTGAAATTGGCACCTAAAACAATATTTATTATTAATCTGTTAATTTTGCAGATGGAGGTACCATACAGTTGTAGCGTTCAATCAGCCATCAGCAGAGATCAGCACCTGCTTGTCACTTCCCCTAATCAATAATACCGACGTTGAACCCTTTGAAACAAAAAATCTGACATGTATAAAGCTATTTAATATATAAATACGAGGAAGGCTTGGAAACGAAATGAGAGAGAGGACAAGCAAAATAAGGTAAGTTCTTAGTATTTAATACATAATGTTGTACATACGAATGTAGTCAGTATTCTCTGGAAAATAATATCATTACACTTACAACTAATGTTTTACATAAGAGTGACAAGTACAAAATTTATTATTTATTTGATTCCCTAGAAAAAGTATAACCGTTTGGCTCTCTATATAATTATAATGAGTGACAAAAGTCAATAGCAAAACAAAACGATTGCTCTAGTAGTGATATAACGAAAGTATGATGAGCGAAGTTTATATATTAATCACATTCGATTCTCAACCTTTCTGTATGAAATAAATTTATTAATTGATAGATTTTCTCACCACTTCGTCATGTATAATAGGCCCAAAAGTGATATAAAAACACATATTGATTTTTAAGTTAAAAATTCATAAATACAAAATCGTACGAAAATAAATATTTATAATTGTCTCTAATGAATTCCGCATTCCTTTCACTATTGAGGTACTACCATAGTCCCTTTGTTATTTATAAAGAACAAATTATTAAATTATGTAACCGATTTCAACATTGTCAGGAATTCTTGATATAAAAACTAGAATGTAATGATATAAAGACATAAAGAAACATGTCAATTAATATAATAAAAAAACAAATTTGTAAAAATAAATTCGCACTCAAAACCACAAACAAATATCATCTGTCTCATTAATGAAAACATGTATCTTTAAATTTGAAAGAGAAATATTAAAGTTCTAAACGATTTCCTAAAATTTGTCCAACAAAAAATAATACATCAAAAAATTATTTCCAAAAAATACTTTTTAGCTCAATTTTTATTTTTTGACTAGCTTTTAATGTTTGATTTATTTCTAGCTCTTTGAAGAAAAACAAACATTTTTAATTATGACTTTAAAATTTTAGAGTTAAGTCAAAGAAATTTAATTTTTCGTATATCATATTTGCAGAAGCTTGCTTATCTTCAAGGACGTTCGGTAGAGATAAAATGCTTTAATGATTTTTTTTTTTTATTTTGACCAGACTTTTTCATTCTTGTTACAATAAAGCTGTAAAAATTTCAAGAGGTTCATCTGTTTCGTTTTTAAGACATTTAATTTCAAATTTCAGTCGTTTTTACACGGTCACTTATGGAAAAACTGATAAAAACTCAGTTTAAAAAAATTGGCTTAATCAATTTCGCCAATTTTTTTATATGTCACAGATAATGTTAATAATTTAATGTGTACTCAGTTTCCCCACGATTATCTTCTTTTTTACACGAAAAAGAAATTAAAAAACGGTTGAAAAAAACGATACGACAACGTCGTGAGGCGATTCGAGCTTCCGGCTTCACTCGCCAGATGGCCATAAGTCTCAAAATCGCTTTCCGCAAAGGGAAATTTATTTGTGTATGTATGAATGAATGTATGTATATAATTTAAGTACATGTAGAACTGTAAGTATATCTACATCAATTTTGTGCAACGTTGCCAATTCTTAACTCGCTGCCTGTTTCCCTTGCCCCTCCAATGTTTCTGCCCGCTAATTATATGTAACGTCCTTAAGGTAGTTAACAGCTAATGTATGGGATATTATTTCACAAACCAAATATCTTTCTGACCGACACAATTTTTCTTTGGTTCGAATTTATTTAATGTATTCTATATAAAAAAAAATAGATGGATGATTGGAATGTGTTTTCTTTTTTGAATAGAGGCTTAAATTATGAAAATTTTGTTGTTTTTGCTTGGAGACTCACTTTCAAAAATGTATAACTCCGGCTAGATTTGAGCTAGATACTTAACTTTTTTTTGCATTTTAAAGCTAAAAGATTGAACTTTAATATAAAAATTGCTTTATTAAAAATTAATGACAAATTAATACTGTTACAAACTAGTGAAATTTAAATCAATCTTTAACAATTGTCTTTACCTCGTAGAGAGTTTTTTATACGACCATAGTATTTCACATCCAATTTTCTATTGACGACCTACTTTTCTTTGATGAGGAAATTATTATTACTATCAGAAATACGTTATTATATATGGTGAGGCGCGTCTTATATGTACGTAGATTCTATTGCAATTAATTTTTGTGCTCTGTATCGTTCTTTTCTGCCATATAAGTTATTATTAATGACATATTTAATTCAATAATATCTGTAAAGATTATGCAGTTGAGCGACTTAAGCTGTAACAAATACAACGTCTAATAATGAGCGATAAAAAGAAAAAATCATCAACGCATTTCCAAAAAGCTGTAATGATAAAAGTAACGTAGAAATATTATTGTACGATTGCAATCCCTTCTTAAAGACTTGAAACAAAGCAAATTTTTATTGTAAAAAAGCAATTATTGTAATAACTTCAAAAGAAAAAATATTGTACACGTATACGGTAAGACTGAATTTAAATATTTTACAATGTTACTTACAGTTAGAACGAGGTACTCATAAACCAAAAATAATGTATAATAGTCTTCATTTGCTACAATGTTTTTTATTCATTTATTAGTTTTTTCGTTCAATTATGTATAAAGTTTTATTTGTTAATATATATTATCCGATGTAAAATGTGAAATTGTAAATCATATGATGGAGAAAAACGATATAGAGTAAAAAAATGAGGCGTGCAATAGAATCCGATAAGACGTGCCACACTATATAAATTGATTTCTAAATGTAACAATAATTTCTCTATCAAACAAAAATCCGTTTTCGATAGGAAATTTGACGTAGAATTAGGCTAGTAGAATTGGCTGTTCAGACAACTGATCTGAGATAAAATTTCTTACAGTATCTTACATAGTTTTTCAAATGTATTTGGTGATAAGGAATATACATGTGAAGTTCCTCTACTATTAATCACCCATAAAATTTTTTTAATCAACAATTTTATGTAAAAAAATCGAAAAAACGTCTTTTTTAATTCTAGCTCGAAGCCAATTCATAGTAGTCGTATTCAGTATTGTGCTTTATGTATATGTAAAAAAAAAAAATTGCTGTTCGAAAAATTAAAATCGATCAAAAATCGTTTAAAATAATCGACATAAGCCGCCAAAAAATAGAAAATTTCATAATTATTTTTTATTCTTAAAAAAATATTCTATAACCTTAAATCTTGATTATAATTTGACTTTTATTATGCATGAAATCACCGTAATTTTTACATCAAAAAATATGGTAACATTTTCGAGAAATGCACTTGTTTATTAAAAAGGTCTTAAAAATTCAATTCAAACTGACCCAGTTCCTGTCATCTGACAGAGCCCAACAGAAGCTCATTTTTGTTGTTTTTACGTCTAGTTCATGAGTCCGTTAACAAAATAACAATTTTTATAAATTTTGATGAACAAAATAGCGTTTGAAAAAGTGTGACTTTTTCGGACATGGTTTTTTGCACATATCTTATTAAAAAAATGCATATATTGGCATATAACTATCGTATTCGTTTAGCTGGAATTTTTTTACAAATTTAAAAAAAAAAAAAGGTTGCTGTAAGATTTTTATAAGCCGAGATAATTGTATAAGTTGTTAAATACGCCATTAGATTATTTATAAATATACAAGCTTCAAATATGCACGGTATGTAGGTAAAGATTTGAACTATGTTATTTCATAGACTATTTCGCGTAATTTGATTGACAAAAGGACATTATAATAGTTTTCACGCGGTACAGTTGTAATTAAGTTTTAGGTCACGCCTTCAGCTGCGTAAGTTTTAGTATTCGATCAGGTGGTTTCAAATAGGCACATCCGGAAAAAAAAATCGTATCTCCGTGATTTGTAGTGCTATTTTAACTTTTTTTAAAACTAGGGTAGCGTAAGAAAATATTAACAATAAAAGAGTCAACGATGTTAATAAATTGTTAATAATATCGTTATAAACAATATAAAAAAATAGCGTTGTTTTTACACGGAGTTCTAATAAGTGACCTGAATTCACGTAACACTTAAATCATGCGTTCCAGAAATATTTCATGCTCTACTTTCGTGCAGTTACGCAGCAAAAAACTCAAAAAATGCGTGTACAATTTAAATTTTATTAATCTTGAAAAAAAAAACTTTATGACTTCTTCGTAACAGTCGACGCGACGGTCTAAGTAGCAGATATGTTGGTACCTATGTAATTGAAAGTAGTTTCCTCATACATGCCGTTCAAAATAGCAACATAATAAAATTGTAAACGACATTGTCAACAAGTACGTCAAATGTAGAAAAACACTTTACCAGTAACAGCATCATAGTGTTTACAATAAAGCAGCATACAAAAAGAATCGTATCACAGAAAGATTACTTTTTACATGGCAGCACTAAAGCGCAATTGTTATCGTTTATATGCCAAAAATAAATTACTACTGACAAATTTCAAAATGAGAAAAATTAAAAAAAATTTCAACACCGTCAAAAAAAGAAGTACCTTTATTTTTTCGATATAGAATCCGTAAAAAAAATGTCAGCCAACTTAAAAATGTGTCGGTCGAAATTTGTCAAAAGCTATCCCATTTTAGGCATTTATAAGCTAACTAATTAATTTTATTAAAAAAATACATCCTAAAAGTTAAAAAAACATGTATTTATTCGATTCATCGATATATTTCGCTATAAAAAACTAATAATATAAATAATATTATTAATTTAACATCTGTTCGTTTCTCAAGTATTGTTTGGATCTTAGAGCTTACATTCTTTTTTAGGGATGTTTTACATAGACTGACAGAAAAAAATTTTTAAGAACATTGACCCAATGAAAGAATATGTGATATTGTTCACATAAAATGTAAGCTGTCACATAATATCTTGGATTATATAAATAGTGAATGAAAAATCTGAATTAAAAGGAACATATTTGTTTTTCATGAAATTTAAAGTTTTCAAAGACTAAGTTTATTCCATAAAGATTTTACATAAGGTTACTCAGAAGAATGATAAAATATCAAACGTGTAACAAATAATGTAATATTTTTTAACCAAACTCAAAAACACGACGACGACGACAACGATGATAATGATGACGTAATGAGGATGGAGATAAAGATAATACTAAGGATGATGACGACGAACACGACAACGATGAACATGATAATGACGATAATAACGATGATGATGATGATGATGATGATGACGACGATGATAAAGATTATGAATACAATGATGATAATAATGCGAAATGTTAATGATGTTGATAATAACGATAGAGATTATGATGATGATGATGATGATGATGATGATGATGATGATGATGATGATGATGATGATGATGATGATGATGATGACGATGGGGATAATAATGAAGATGAAGAAGATGATTATAATTATGATGATAATAATGATAATGATAATAGAAATGACTGGAATGATTATGATGATGATGTTTATAAAAAAGATGATGATGTTTATGATGTGTGATAATGATTTCGACAATAAAAATGATCATGATCATAATAATAATAATGATGATGATGTGGATACTAATAAGGATTGTGATATTAATGTGATAATTATGATGATGATGATAATGATAATAATAATAATAGGATTATAATGATGATAATAATGATGATAATGACGTCGACAATAATGATGATGATGATAATGATAATGATGACGATGATGAAGCCAATGCGAAATGTTAATGATGATAACGATGAAGATTATAATGATGATGATGATGATGATGATGATGACGATGATGATGATGATAATGATGATGATGATGATGATCATGATGACGATGATGATGATGATGACGATGGAGATGATAATGAAAAATATAATAATAATGATGATACTGAGGATGATAATGGTGGTGATGATAATAATAGTGACACTAATGATGCTTATTATAATAATAACACTGATAATAATGATGTTCAAGATAACAATGATGACGGTAAGGATGATAAAGAGATGACGACCATAATGATGATGATGATGATAATTATAATGATAATGAAAAGGCTGTTGATCACAATAATGATGATGTATATGATAATGATGATGATAATCATGATGATGACCATAATTATAGTGACAATCACGATGATGATAATGATAATAATAATGTAAATGTTTGTAATGATGATGATGATGATGATGATGATGATAATGATGATGATGATGATGATGATAATGATAACGATTACGATAAGAATAATGATGATAATGATGCTGATGTCGATAATGATGACGTTGATGATAATGATGACAATTACGAGGAAAATCATCACAAAATTAGTGACGATGATGATAATAATGATGATTATAAGAATAGCAACGATGATGATGATACTAAAGACAATCATCATGATGACAATGCGAAATGTTAATGATGTTGATGATAACGATGAAGACTATGATTATGATGATAATGATGATAATGATAATAATGATGACGATGGGGATGATAATAAAAAATATAACAATAATGATGATAACGAAGATGACGATGATGATTATGATGTTGATGATGGTAATGGCGATGATAATTATAATGATGATGTCGATGATGACGACGAAAATGATAACAATGATAAAGATGATGATAATGGTAATGATGATAAAAAAAAGATATCAATGGTGACGAATGATAATGATGATGATTACGATGATGATGATAATAAAAATGAAGACGATAATTGTAATTATGATAATAATGATGATAATGATAATAGTAATGACTAAAATGATTATAATAATGATGTTTATAAAAAAAAAGAAAGATGTTTATGATGTGTGATAATGATTTTGATAATAATTCGATGATGATGATGATAATAATAATGATGATGAGGATTATGATGATAATAATGATGATGATAATGACGACGACAATGATGATGATGATGATACTGATGATGATAACAATATTGATGACAATGCGAAATGTTAATGATGTTGATGATAA
The DNA here is from genome assembly GCA_030522625.1 of Copidosoma aretas. Lineage (NCBI taxonomy): Eukaryota > Metazoa > Arthropoda > Insecta > Hymenoptera > Encyrtidae > Copidosoma > Copidosoma aretas. The sequence continues at coordinate 11,425 of JAPYYV010014013.1, forward strand.
CGATAAAGAGTATGATGATGATGATGATGATAATGATGATAATGATGATGATGATGATGATGATGATGATGATGATGATGATGATGATGATGATGATGATGATGATGACGATGATGATGATGATGATGATGAATGATGATGTTCAAGATAATGATGATGATGATTAGGATGATAAAGAGATGACGACCATAATGATGATGCTGTTGATGATGATGATAATGATGATAAAAAGGCTGTTGATGACAATAATAAATATGTATATGATAATGATGATGAAGATCATGATGATGACCATAATGATAGTGACCATCATGATGATAATAAGGATAATTATAATGTTGATATTTGTAATGATGATAATGATGGTGATGATGGTGATGATGATGATAATGATAACGATTATGATGATAATGATGATGATAATGACGCTGATGACGATAATGATGACGTTGATGACAATGATGAGGATAACGAGGAAAATGATGACTAAATTAGTGACAATGATGATGATAATGATGATTATTATAAGAATAGCAACGATGATGATCATACTGAAGACAATCATCATGATGACAATGCGAAATGATAATGATATTGATGATAACGATGAAGATAATGGTGATTATGATGATGATAATGATGATGATGATGATGATGATGATGATGACAATCGGGATGATGATATAAAAAAATAATCATAATGATGATAATGACAATGACGATGATGATTATGATGTTGATGATGATGATGATGATGATAATGAAGATAATGATGATGACCATAATAATCATGATCATTACGATAATGATGATAATGCTGATATAAATACTGATGATGATGATAATAATAATGGAGATAATAATAATGACGATGATGATGATAATCATAATGATATTAATAATAATATTGTTGACGGTAATGATGATAATGATGATGATGATGATAATGAAGATGATAATATTGATGATGATGACTCTGATAATAATGATGATAACGATAGTGATGATAATGACGATAATGATATAAATACTAATGATGGTAATGATGATGATAAAGATGATAATAATGATAATAGTGATGATAATAATGATGATGATAATGATGATGCTGATAATAAAGATGTTAATAATGATCAAAATGATAATGACAATGATGACGATGATGATATAAATGCTAATGATAAAAATAACGATAATAGAGAAAATGACGTTGACAATAACGATAATGATGATAATGATGACGATAAAGATAACGATGATGGTGATGACGATAATAATGATAATAATAATAATGACGATGATGATGATGAACATCATGATAATAAGAATGAAGCTGAAGAAGATAATGCTGACAATGATGATAATCAAGTTAAAAATAATAATGATAATGATAATGCTCTTGATATTAGTGATGTTGTTCATTATGATGATCATGATGATGATGACGATAAAGATGATGATGATAATAATTATAATGACGACGATTATATAAGTACAATAATGATGATTATTATGATGGAGAGAATAATGATGACAATAACGATAATGGTGATAATAATGACGAAGACGATGATGGTGATAACGATAATAATGACATAAATATTAATGACAATAATAATTGTGAACATGTTAATGATAAGAATGACGATATTAAAGATGATGATGACAACGATGAATATGATGATGACTATGACGATGGCAATAATGATGATAAGGAAAATGATAATAATGTTGAGAATCATGATGACGATAATGATGATAATAGTGATAATAGTGTTAATGACGATGATGAAGATACTGGTGACAATGATGATAATTATGAAGATATCGATAATGATAATTATAATGACGATGATGATAAGAATAAGGACGATAATAATGATGATTATGAGGAAGATACTAATGACAAATATGATTATTATGATGGAAATAATAATTATAATGATGTTATTAATAGTGATGTTGATTATTATGACGATGATGATGACAATAATAATGAAGGTGTTGATAACGATGATTAAGATACTGATGACAATAATGATGATCATTATTATGATAATAATAATAATGATGAACACGATAATGGTAATAATAAGGATAGTGATAATGATGATGATAATGATGATTTGAAATATAATGACAAATATCATAATAATAGTGATGTTGATCATCAGAATTATGATGATGGTGATTATGATGATAATAATGATGATTTCCATAACGATAATATTAATGATGATAATGATGTCGACAATAAGCATGATGATAATGATCATCATAATAATGATAATAATAATAATTATTATAATGATGATAATAATGATGATGATAATATTGATTATTATAATAATAATTATCAAGATTATAATGATGATGACGATGATAATAATGATAATAATGTAAAAAATAATAATGTCGATGATAGTGATGATAATCATTATGATAATAATGATGATGATGATGATGATGATAATGACTAAAATAAAGATGATAATAATGACAATGATGATAATAATGATAATGATAATAGAGCTCTTAAATAATAATGATGAAGATCGTGATGATAATAAAGTTGATGACGATGACGATGATAATGATGATGATGATTACAAAGACGATTGTGATGATGTTGCTAATAATAATGAAGATACTAATAATGATGATAATGATTATGATGATACTGATGATGATGATGATGATCATTATGATAATGATAATAATGATTGTAATAATGATGCTAATAATGACGATGATGATGTTGATGAAGTGGGATAATGATTTTGATGATACAAATGATGATAATGATCATAATAATGATAATGATGTAAATACTTAACATGATTGTGACGACGATTTGATTATCATAATAATGATAATAATGATAATGATAGTGATTGTAAGAATAAATTATCGTTGATCAGGATGACGATGATTGTGATAATGATGATAATAATGATTATGATGATGATGATAGTAATGTGGATGATAATGATATTATTAATGATGATGGTGATATTGATGATAATGAACGTGATGATAATAAAAATCATGATGACAATGATGTTTATGATGATTACTATGGCGATGACAATGATGATTATAGAGATTATGACACTATTGATGATGACGATGATGACGATTATGATAATAATGACGATGATGATGATGATTACCATATGGATATTAATAACATTGATGATGACGACGATAATTATATTGATAATGATGCTTTTGACGGCGATTAGTATAATCATAATGATCACAATGATGATGATGATACTCTTGAAGATAAAAATAATGATGAGGATGTTTATAATGATGATGGTATTTAAGAAGACGATAATGATAATGACGTTAGTGATAATAAGAATAATAATGATAATGTGATCTTATAAATGTATATGCCTCGATGGTGAATATTTCAATTAAGTCGAATTATTATAATAGACTATACCATCAAATTGCGCTTGTTATTCGATATTCCATCGATCTATTTAGCGCGTTTTTGTTGCGAAAACAACGATGTGCGTTAAAAAATTGTCAATTGAAATCAACGGAACAATGAAAAAAAGTCTTACTTCGAGCCCCAGTCGGAGCAAGACTTTTTTTTACTGTCCTGTTGATTTTTATTGACAATTTTTCAACGGAAATCGTGGTTTTCGCAACAAAAAAGCGCTACATAGATCGATGAAATATCGAATAATAAGCGCAATTTGATGGTATAGTCTATTATAATAATTCGACTTTATAATGATAATGATTTATCGTTGATCGTGATGACAATGATGATTGTGATGATGATAATAATGATGATTATAATAATGATGGTGATGAGGATGATAATGATATTAATGATGATGATGATAATGAACATGATGATGATAAGGATCATGATGATAATGATGATTATTATGATCACTATGGCGCTGACAATGATGGTTATGGGGATAATGATAATAATGTTGATAATAATGATGACGATTATAATAATAATGACGATGATAAGGATACTGATGACAATGATGATAATCATGAAAAGAAAGATAAGGATCATAATGTTGATAATGGTTTTGATGATCATTATGATCATAATGACAATAAGAAAAATGAAAATAATGACGATAATGACGATTATGATAATGATAATGAAGATCATGATAATAATGATGACGATTATGATGATGATAATGAAATTGATGACGATGAGGATGATGATAAGAATGATTACAAAGACGATGTTGATGATGTTGATGATGATGATGAAGATACTTATGACGATGATATTGATAATGATGGCGACAAAAATAATAAGGATGATGATAATGACGATTATGACTATGGTAATGATGATAATGATGATAAGGACCATTTATCGTTGATAAGGATGACGATGATGATTGTGATGATGATGATAATAATTATGATGGTAATGATGATATTATTCATGATGAAAATGATGATGACGATGATGAGGATGACAATGATGACGATGATGATGATGACGATAATATTGACGATAATAATAACGATGACAATGAAAAATTTTAGAGTTGTAACGACGATAATGAGATTAATGATGACGATGATGATGACAATAATAATGACAATGATTATGACAATGAGGATGACGATGAGGATCATGATACAAATGAGAATAACCGTAATGATGATAAAAATGATGATAAGAATAATGATTATAATGATGATGATGACGATGATGATAATAATAATGATGATGATGATGATGATATTGAGAAAGATCATGATGATGATGATAAGGATGATGAGAATAATGATGATGATCGTAACTAATATAATGATAATTCCGATGATCATGACGATAAAAACTGTTATGTTGATGATGATAAAATTTTTTGGGTTTTGATGTTAATAGTGATGATAGAGATGATGATTATAATAATAATGATAAAGATAATGATAATGAAGATAATAGTAATTATAATGATGATGGTAAAGATACTTATGCCAATGATGATAATCATAATGAGAATGATAATGATAATAATGTTGATGATAGTTATGATAATCATTATGATAATGATGATGATGATGATGATGATGATGATGACGATGATGATAATGATGACGATGATTATGACGACGATGATGATGATGATGATAATGATATTGATAATATTTACGATAACGAAGATGATATTAATGATGACGATGATATTGACGGCGCACAGTGGGCAAAAATGCCTTTTTTTGTGTCGAAATAAAAAAGCAGCCGCTGTGGTAGGCTGATCAAGATGATTCTTTTAGGAGCTTAAAGCTTAAACACCCTAGAATATGGGAAAAGTGGTCCGAAGAAAAAAAATATTTTCGAGGTTGAAGACTACTCCTAAATGCACTCCTAATTACAATATATTTAAAATATCATTATTATTTAATCAGGCAAACACACATTTTTTACAATAAACTATGTACCTATAAATTTTTTGGGTCGCTGATCACGAATATGACGTTAGAATTACAAATTCAAAATGGCGAATCCAATATGGCGGCCGAAAATGTTAAAATGATTTAAAATGTACGAAAATTTGGCCATATAGGTTTTTTAGGTCGCTGATCACGAATCTGGTATCAAAATAACGATATCAAAAATGGCTGATCTAATATGGCGGCCGAAAAAGCCAAAACGCTTTAAAAATTCACGAAAATTTGGCCGTACAGGTTTTTTAGGTCACTGAACACGAATCAAGTATCAAAATTATATAATTTAAAATGGCAGATCTAACATGGCGGCTAAAAAATTGAAACTTGTTAAAAACTAACAAGATCTCAGCTATAGGGATTTTGTAGGTCGCTGAACACTCATATGGTATCAGAATTGCATTATAATTATAAAATTTAAAATGGCGTATTCTACATGGCGTCCAAAAAAGTTAAAACCTGCTCAAAACCAATAAAATACTAGCCCTGGTGGTTTCTTAGGTTACTGAACACGAATTTGGCATAATATTTGATTGAAAATGGCAGAAACTATATCCTGGTTAAAAAAAAAAGTTTAAATGTTAAAAATCTGTTGATAAAAAGTTTTGAGGTCGCTGAACACGAATCTGGAATATTAATGTTCAATGAAAAAATATAGGATTTTATATGATTATCAATATATTAATAAAAAATTATATAAAGTCCATTACGTGATTCAACAATATAGAAAGATTTCGCAAATAATCATGGCAATTATTGTTGCTGTATGCTTCTAAGCCTAACACTGGATAATTACATTATTAAAGAATAACATTGTTTACCGGGAAAAAATTGTCGACTAATGCATAAGACCAATTACTTACGTATCTATGTATTTGTATTCTAACGAATACTGCTTAATATACCTAGATTATGGATTAGCTAAGCAACTCTACAAGTTTAAAATGTAAAATCATACGTATGTAGCAGATTAGTGTCAAAAACTCTTAACATTTTCACTTAAATACTCTGATTGTATAATTACATATATCTATTTACACAAGATTCAAAAATTTCGTTTTTGAGTAAGCAATAAGTCTCAATTATTTGCAGCTACGTCATAACATACATTTTTTACAAAGTAAGCTTCTGCTCTTTGAATTCAATGAATAGTATTCTTTTCCTTTAACTAAATAAAAGTCACATGTTTAGATTCATGTTGAAAAACTGATTTTCTTTTATTCCATCTCCTCGTACTCATTCTCAGCTTCTGCCAACTCGTCTTCCATCTCATGGTAATTATAATTCTCACTACAGCCAATTAATATTGCCATGGTAGGTGATAGATATGATAGAGTGAAATATATAACTTATTAGCTCAAAACGTTATATTTCAAATTTTTTTTTGCTATTTCTGAATTTTTTGCTAAGATAAGTAGAATTAATTTTCTCATGGATTCCAAAAAAAAACTATAAGTTATTATTGGCATTACAATAAAACAAACGTGACAGCAAGCAAGTACATGTGCATCTTTAATTTGTGATGTGTGACTTAAAGTAATTTTGGAGTCATATTTTTGAAAGGAATTCGCAAAGTTACGATAAAGCAGAGTTTATTTCTCTCATAGTGACAGTTTTTTTGGATTTCTGATGGCTTCCCGATATGCATACATTTTATTTTGATCGCATTATAGTAGCTATCTAATTTGAATTTGAAAATTCTTCTTTATTTTTGAAATTTTGCAATCATTTGGACTTAGGCGTTTTGAACTATATACACATATACTATATATTATTAAAAAAAACTTACGTTCCCACTAAGAATTTTTCTGCTTTCGTCGACATCTGTTGTACCTACTTTCTTTAAAAGCGCTTGTCAAGATAAATCATCGATATCATCGGATCGCTCATATAGATTGCTCTATTAAATGTATCAAGCAACCGAGCTTTTCTACTATTTTTTTGAGCATGCATTATTAAATTTCTCCGATGATATCGATGCCACGATTCTTGGGCATCTTCCGAGTAATAGGCGACCGGGTAAAACAATTTTGCAGCAATCTGGCACCCATGCTTAAGCATCTTGTGCACGGTTGGACTCATTCTGGCCCACGGGTACTTTTCGTAATATAACTTGTATATATGTCGCGAATATTCCTCTAAGTTTTTCAAATTAATTTGCTTTTTTGATTTAAACGATGTCAAAATTGTTGCTAAGCCTTCCACTAGCTCAATATGAATGTCCAAAGTGGTTGCAAACTTTTGAGGATCCTTAAAGCATTTGCGTGCAATATTACCAGTATTCGTAGTCCCGTGACCTTGAAGTACTTGGTCTACCCGAATACCAAGAACATAAATTTTTTGTTGAATACTTCTTTTCTGCACTTCATAACTTTCTGAAATTATATAATACTTTGAGCCCGTGTCATGAAATGAACATATAATATTTGCAAATAAAATTAATTTTTTTCCTTTTCAAATAAAATGACATAAGATATTAAAAATTCTCATCATTTCAAAGAATTTTTATGACTTTATAACGACCACATTGAATCTAAAATAACGTGTTTGAATAAATATAAAAAGACGATAATGTTTTTTATCATTATATAAGTGTATAATTATTTATATCTCAGAAAGCTTCTCAGCAATTTTTATGTAACTCGAGTCAATTTTATTGGATTATGAATACCTACTATCAGTTGTCGAAAAAAATGACGATTGTATTGTATAATTTTTATACAAATTTTTTTACTTGTCTTTTAACTCCTGTTAATCAGTCATTCCTTAAAAGCAACAATGCAAACTCTATTACCATAGAGCAGTTAATGCACGCCATTATGGGCTCGCAAAAAAATTACAAGTTTTGTACGAAATTTCATGAGAAGTTTTTATATTTAATTATTATATCGACGTCCAATAAAGTTTTATAAATGTATTAATCTTTTAACCAGTCCTCTATTTTCAAATTCATAAGTGATAGATGTGTGTTCGGCGACCACAAAGACTCTTAATAATAGATTTCTTTACATTTAAAATATCTTTTAATTTTTTTTCACCACGATACGGTATCTGCCGTTGTCTATATTGTAATTGTAATGTCAGATTTGTAGTCAGCGACAAAAGAAACCGTTGTACCCAATTTTATGAAAACCTTTTACAAATTTTATTTTTTTTCGCCGCTATGTTGGATTAGCTGATTAAAATTTTGTAATTCTGATGCTAAATTTGTGTTTTAGGATCTAAAAAAATCTGTAAGGCTAATATTTTCTTACTTTTCGACAAGTTTAAATTTTTTTGGCTGCCGTATTGGATCCGCCATTTTAAATTTTGTAATTATGACGCAATTCTGATGCCAAATTCGTGTTCGGTAACCTAAGAAACCACCAGGGCTGATATTTTATTGGTTTTAAGCAGGTTTTAACTTTTTTGGACGCCATGTAGAATACGACATTTAAAATTTTATAATGACTATGCAATTCTGATACCATATGCGTGTTCAGCGACCTACAAAACCCCTATAGCTGAGATCTTGTTAGTTTTTAGTAAGATTCAATTTTTCGGCCGCCATGTTGGATCTGCCAATTATGAATTATGTAATTTTGATACCAGATTCGTGTTCAGTGACCTAAAAAACCCGTATGGCCAAATTTTCGTAAATTTTTAAAGCGTTTTGACTTTTTTGGCCGCCATATTGGATCCGCCATTTTTAATTTCGTCATTTTGACACCAGATTCGTGATCAGCGACCTAATAAAAACCTCGATGGCTAAATTTTCGTAAATTTTTAAATCATTTTGACATTTTCGGCCGCCATATTGGATCTGCCATTTTGAATTTGAAATTCTGACGTCATATTCGTGATCAGCGACCCAAAAAATTTATAGGTACATAGTTTATTGTAAAAAATGTGTGTTTGTCTGATTGAATAATAATGATATTATAAAGATATAGTGATTAGGGGTGCATTTAGGGGTAGTTTTCAACCTCAAAAATATAAAAATATTTTTTTTTACTTCGGACCACTTTTCTAATATTCTGGCGTGTTTGAGCTTCAAGCTCCAAAAAAAATCATTTTGATCGGCCTACCACAGCGGCCGCTATTTTATGTCGACACAAACAAAGGCATTTTTGCCCACTGTGCGGCGATAAGGATAATAATGATGATTAACATAATGATGATGATACTCATAATGATAATGATGATGATGTTTATGATGATGATGGTATTATAAATGACGATGATAATAATGACGATAGTGATAATGATGATGGTGATGGCGATGAGAAAGATGAAAATAATGACAATAATGAAAATAACGACAATAATAATGAAGATCATGATAATAATGATGACGATCATGATGATTATGATGATGTGGATGGGAATGATGATGATGATCATGATAATAATGATAACGATAATTATAATGATGATGATAATGATAATGGTGATTATGATGATGACGATTATGCAGGTGATGATAATAATGATGAGAAAGATGATAATTATAATGATGACGATGAAGATACTGACGATGATGATGATAATAGTAGTGTTAATGATGATGATAATAAAGACGATCATGATGATGATGATAATCATGATGTAGACATTAATGATGTTGACGATAATGATGATGATAGTGATGAAAATGATAATGATAATAATAATAATGGTGTTAACTAATTAAAAAGATGATTATGCTCATGATGATGATGATTATAATGATAATGATCGTGATAATCATGATGACGATAATAAGGATGATAAAAATGGTGATGATAATTATGATGATGATGATGATAATGACTTTGATGATGATGATTATAATGATTATAAAGATAATGATAATGATAATGATGAGAATGATGATTACGACGATGATAATTACGATAATGACGACGTATAGGGATGATAACGACTATGTTGATGATGATGATAATCATGATGATCATGATATTGATATATTGACAGTAATGATGATGATGATAATAGTAGTGATGATGATGATGATTGTTATGACGATAATGATTAAAATGATGATGACGGTGATGATGATGATGAATATTATGATGATGACGATAATAACGATACTGATGATGATGATAATGATGATGATGTTAATGATGATGATGATGATTATATTATTATAATAATGATAAAAACGATGATAATGACCATAATGGCAACGATAAAGATGACGATGATAATGATGACAATGAGGATGACAACGATGATGATGATTACTATAATAATAATAATGTTTATCATCATTATTATTATTTTCATCATCAATGATAGTGACGACGACGACGATAACATCGACGACGACAACAAGGACGACGACGAGGACGATGATGATACTAAATTTATGTTTCCCCTGAATATGCACAAAAATTCACGTTTCTGAAAAGTATCATGTAACTTATGCTGGGCTCAGCAACAGACATTTTATGGTTTTAAAGACGTTTCAGAAATGTCTCTTAGCTCTTGTGAGAAATGTTTGTAAGGTTTAAATTCAACGTTTTAGAAACATTTTGGAAACGATTTGTGCTATGTGGGATGTGTGATATCGATGAGTTCTCGTTGTACTGTTTAAATCAAAGAGAATGTACAACTGATTAGAATTGTCGACTCAATTATGTTTACATCTTTGGATTAGATAAATTTTTAAGTCTCAAATGGAACATATGTATGCATCATTTAATCATTCTGTGTACAACTGTAATTGTAAAAATGTAGCACCGAAGATAACAACATGAGGTGGCTGAAATATCGAAAAAAAATTTTAAGTAATTTTTGCGTTACATGAATAGTCCTGGTCTTCAATGAAGTTTTTTAATTTACCATAGCAAAAATACTCTATTTTGAAATTAATTGTTTTACTCAAAATTTTTAATGATAAGTTTTGCAAGAGAAATACTGTTTTTGTAATACATACAGAAAAGACGTATTTAAGTACAGAAGTGACCACATTTTTTAAATTTGATTCCATGAAGATATAGCATAAAATCTGAGTTGTAATAGTCTTTGTACTGGCATATAAATATATCTGTACTATGGAGCCACAGCCAGCAACGTTGAACGATTATATGTGGCGACTCAAAAAGCTCGCGCTAACCAAGCTTTCTGTTCCACTCGCTGGATGGCCAAGCCTGCCATTAGCTTTCCCGCAAGCGTACTAAAAACTTCTACTATACAAAATCGAAGTTATGCGCTGCGTTACGCCGAATAGACTGCAATACCCGATCCTTTCAACATGGATTTTGTCATGTCAGGGAGTCCGGTATTAAATTTCTGCCAGAATTACACTGGCCGGAATTTAATACGCGATCCCCTCAACATGGGTTTTCATATGTCAGGGGATCTGGTATTTAAATCCTGTCTGAATTACGCTGGCCAGAATTTAATACACGACCCCGCCAACACGGGTTATTTCGTTCCGGGCGGCCGGGTATTAAATTCTAACCATCGTTACGGTTCTTCTTCGTTAACCCCCAGCATCAATGCCAAGGCGTGAAATAAGAAACATAGCTTCAATAACTTCATATGCATGTCGATTCCTATTTATATAGTACTTTTAGAAATAAGGGTAATGAGAGTGTACAGAAATACAAGAAACTTGACATCAGATCGTATTAAAGGTATGTTTTGCATGTTTTTTTCGTCCTACAATCAAATATCTCTTAAACCGAAGTAGATGTGTCGAAATTTTTTTTTGGACTGTTTTGGTTATTTGATAAATAGAAGAAAATTATCAATAATCATATGCAGCACTTTCCTTGCTAGAAAAAATTGCTCTAAAGTTGATTTTTTTTGCTAAAAATCGGTTAATTGGGCATGAAAGACATTAATAATAATAGTCAGACACGAAAATGTAACTATTTAAATATTTTTGTGCCACAAACGATGTACTATAATTGATTCGACCGTAAAAATTGTTCAACATATCCTTAAATAACCCAAAAGATGAGTAATGCGACTTTACTAAGTTTACTGTAATATGATTACTTAAGGTGCTGGTTTTATTAGCTAAAAAATTATTTTCGGTGCGTGTAGGGCATTTGATAAGAAATTGAAAAATATCATCATAAATTATGTAAAACAGTGTCATAACCTGATAAAATTGCTATACCGTCGAGTTTTTTTTTTTTTTTGCGAAAAATCGGTATATCGGTCAAAAAATACATGAATAATTTCAGTCATACACGGAAAAGTAAAAGGTGGAACAATTAAATACCGTTATTCCACAATCTAAGTCAGTAATACGTTACTTTTTTATACGATATAGATTCGATCGACGAACGAGCAGATGTTAAGAAAGAATTGCGAACCAATTTAAAAGTGAGAGCTGATAACATTCTTCAAGGTCACGAAACAACAAACACGAGGAATCTTGCTCGCAGGTGTTTCGAAGAACCAATGATATTTGCTGAAAGAATAGGTGTTAGTAAAACATGAGTGTCTAATTAAGCAACGATTTTTACTTCCTTCAAGTTCAAGGAACAGTAGGAATCAGACAAATTCGAAGAATTTTGTAAATATACACATGATCTCAATTAAAAACTGCATACGTGGTCAAATCTCAGTCCTAGCGTCTATAAGCTTATAATGTACGTAGATTTCTGTTTAAAATACTAAAAATTTTACTGATAATTTACAGATCATTTTTAGAAGATCGCTCACGACAAGATTCGCGGTTATAATGATTTGTGGATACATTTAATAGAGTAGTATACATCTCAGATACTAAGATATCCATGACTTTCATACTCGCTTGAAAAAAACTACATGAGTTCCCTACTTGGGAAAACCATGCAGTAAACCATATAAGGATTGTCTAAGATCCACATGTGATACGTATTAAACCATGTCGAAATTTCCTTTTATGTGGATAAAGATCTACACATAGTTTCCCGCACTTTACCTGGGGATTTGAAACAATATCCATGTGGGTCCTACGTGGTTTTCCCACGAAGGGTACCCATGTGGGTTTTTTTCAAGCAAGTAGAAAAACGTATAAGTATATAATGAAAAGTATTTAAAAAAAAAAGACAAATTTTTTTCTTTACAAGGTTGTATATTAATAATTTTCTTAATGTTACATGTAATTGAATTCTTTCAATTTTGATTTATTACAACTATTCTTCAAGAACTGATCCAATCATACTTAAGCGTGTGTTTATCTCATGTACAGTTATTAAACAAATAAAGACTAATAAAATGATGTAAAGTGCCCCTTTTCTGTCTGACGATTATAACGGACCTTTAACCGATTTCCATTTTTTTTGTAGAAAAATCCACTTATGACCATTTTTTTCGATTAGAAAACTGTTTTACATGATTCTTGATCAATTTCCTATAGTCTGCATTAAATGCACATGGACTATCTAAAAAAATTGTAAAAAAATAACACGGTAACTGAACACCTATTTACTCATTAAAGTCGCGCAACTAAAGATTCATTACTAAACGTTGTTTTAAACAATTACAAAGGTCAAATTGACCACAGTATAGAATTTATGGCACAAAGGCATCAAATTGATATTTCTTCTATGACTTACTGTCTTTCCTTGTTTTTTTTGACCGATTTACCGATTTTGCGCAGAAAAAAAAAGAACTTTAGAGCAATATTTTGAGATTAGCGAACTATTTTACATGATTATTGATAATTTTTTTATATTCCTCATGAAATGATATAAACGCTTCGAAAATAATAATTGAGCTATTAAAAACACTACCTAAACTAAACATATATTTACTCAGAAAAGTCGGATAACTCAACTTTTCGAGTATTTAAAGTTATTTTAAACAATTGTTAAGATAAAATTGACCGCAGTATATTATATTTAGCACAAAAGTATTAAAGTAATTACTTTCCCGAGTCTGAATGACATTATCAATGTTTTTTTTTACCGTTTTACCAATTTTTTGTGAAAGAATAAACTCTAGAGCAATTTTCTGACATTAGAAAACAAATTTAGAAGATTATTTATAAAAATAATTTTTGAACTATCTGTTTCTGTTCGAGTGATATTTAATTCTGGGACGAAAAAAGCAGTGCACTATGCAGCATAGTGACAGTTATGTTAACACAATCTCTTGAACTACAAGAAATACATTTTCCGTATATTTGTGCGTCAATCTGTTTAACTTTAGCTTTTCGTCCGTTGGACACGACGTTCTTAATTAGAAAAATGATTCACTGTTATAGATTTCTTGTTTCATTAGCATAACCAGGGGCGGCACACAGTGGGAGATTTTGTTTTTTTTTACTCAAAATCTAATATCTCAAGAAAGAAAAAAGATAGAGCACCCAATTTTTTTTTATTTTCTTTGTAA
>JAPYYV010014018.1:0-14085 GCA_030522625.1 Copidosoma aretas
CGCGCGCGCGGCTCTCGCGCACCGCGAGAGGAGGATCCAAAGAGCCATCGCTTCGCCGGCCGACGACGCGCATTGCTCAACGGTCGTAATAATCTCATTATCCCACCGTTGTTCGTCCCTTCTCCAATGCCTGTATTGTGCGCGTACACGGGTGTTACACGATTAGTATACTCGCTCCTTTTTTTGGGAGCGTCGCACTTTTGTACTTCTGCCCGACGTCGGCCGGCAGCGGGTGCAGCCGCGTCATACTGGGGGGATACAATTGTGAGCGCGGATCGGAGATACATGTCGTCGGGGGGGAGCGAAAAAAATCCGGAATTCATGAGCGCTCCGCGAATAGCGGCGTAATAGCGTTCGGGGAGTGCGCGCGCCGGGGCGAATGAGTGCGGGGACACGGGGACAGAAGAATGCCGCGCGGGAGTGTTTGCCGCAAAAGCAACGGCAAAGTCTGGACCGACGAATGCGTTTGTACCGGATGTAGCTGCTCGGTGGTTTTTTTTTTTTTTTTTTTTTTTTTTTTTTTTTTTTTTTTTTTTTTTTTTTTTTTTTTTTTTTTTTTTTTTTTTTTTTTTTTTTTTTTTTGTGTTTTTTTTATCGGCTCCCTAAAGTATAACCATACGTAGGGTAAAAAACATACAGCCAAGTCGAGCAAATATACGTTACTGTGATTTAAAAAAACGGTAATGACCGAGCGCAGCAAACGCACCGCTGTTTTTCCAGTGAAAATTTCTGTTGCTCTTTTTCTTCTCTCCGTGTATCCATTGTTGTCGTGCCGATGCACGCAACGCGCGTTATGTTAACGAGTCGACGACGGTGAGAGGGGGGAAAAAAAAAACAAAAGGGAAAATTTGAATTCAATAATGCGTCAGCGGAGTATGGTTATTTATTGTATATGTATATTCATATATGTACGTGCATACAGATGTGCGTATGGTACGTCATTAGCTTTCGTTTTTACGATCGGGCCCCGAGGGCCTTTCCCGTTAATGATTCAAGGAAAAAGCTCCGAGGCTGCACCGTGCGCGATTGCGCAAGATCGAATAGTCGTACATAATAAAAGTAGGTGTATACATTCAGGCCCCGGTGACTGAGTTTCGTTGGAAAAAAAAAGAAAGAAAAAATAAAAGAATCAACTTTTGCGATAACGTAACGCGCCCCGCTCGTGTTACGTACCGCTTGAATTTTATCTAGAGTTACTTATCACTCGAGTCATTACCGCACATCTGGGCATTCGCGCATTGCTGCGCACAACGCACGATATTCTCTATAAGTATATGATATACGTGTATAAATAGCGTACCTCTAAATGCACTTTAATTCGTTTATTTGGTTGCTATTTGTATTTCGTTAATATATAGGCTTATGGAATGAGAAATAATTCCGACAAACTCGGAATATAATATAACAACACGCGAAAGAGAGTGTAATACATAAGCGCTCCTCACTTTCGACGTGATTAGCAATTCAAAGTGACTCGAAAATCCGACTTTCTCCGCCGGCTGTATATATATATAAATGGAAGCTCCTCTCGTAATTCGAAAATCTCCGGTGCATGCGCGCTCAGTTGCGTCAGCGGCGAGAGAGATCTCGGTCTCTGCAGGTGCGATGAACTCGAAAACAATGAAAAAAAAAAAAAAAACAAAAAAAAAAAAAAAAAAAACCAATTTAGCACCTTTTTTTTCCCCCCTTTTTTTTTTTATATTTTTTGTCATTCTTCCTCCACTACTTCTCTACCACTCCCCCTCTTGTGTGTATGTATATTTTGCGCAATGCTGCGCAGATAATTTATTCACTTTTCTCTCTCTCTCTTTTTTTTTCAAGTGCAAAAAACCACGCTCTCGTTAGGAATATTACACATTGCACATCTACTTTTCAATTTCGCATGACGATTCGTCCCTGAAGGTTAAAGTTTGAATAAAAAAAAAAAAAAAAAAATAACCCATCGCAATACTCACTTTTCCTCGCAGTGAATCGCAGTCACTCGCACACATATACGACCGCGCTAAAAATTCTTCCAACAATATACACATATATATTTTACAACTGTTATAGCATACGATTGCACACGAGCCGCATCGAACGCCATCACTCCGCTCGAGTGATCATACACACGTGCAAGTATTTACAAAGAAGAAAAAAAGCCTACGTCGATCGGCCGATAAGGATCATATCGCCGGCGAGCGGATCGATATCCCGTTTCATATTCCATTTCATTTTCCGAGCGAGCGCCTCGCGCGCACTGAACGTTTGTGCATGTTGTACACTTGTGTACAAAATGCACTCCCCCGCGGCAGAGGATAATACAGAGGAAAGAGAGAAAAAAAATATTTCACGTGTATAATATAAGTAGATACGAAATAGAAGCAAGTGCGCGCTTTTGAATTAAAGGCATCACAATAAAGGGCAAATCGTGCTCGTAATATTTTATTTCGCAAACCCTCGTACTACAAAGCCGTGATAAGTACGAGTGTAAGTAGTATAGCAGCCGATGGCTCAAAAGTTGCATAACGTATAATACCGCACGGGTGCATTGTTCGCTGTCATGTTACATTTTTGCTTCGGAGACTTTGTCGTCGTCGTCGTTGTGTCTATATAGATTTGCGCAACGGTACAGAGTATACCCGTACGTTGTACATACATGCTGTACAGGCTAATTACACGAGTAAAAGCCGATCGCTGAATCGTCGTCCGATGCGCGTCGCCGCCGGTGGCGTCGGTGCGCGGTTAACACAATAGTTGACGTTTTCACTTATACTTTACTGCATATACATATAAATATAAGAGTCTATCGCAGCACCCATACGTAGATAATATGTACATAGTTACATGTGTATGTATAGTCACGAATAGAAAGGCATTTGTAAATATGACTGATTGACGCTTCGTACCCCGTGAATCCAAGTGTTTTGAGGAGTTTCATGCGTTGGGAAAGGCCTTGATTTGTGATTATCAATAAAGTCGCCTGATTGTATTGGACAGTAAAAATATTAACGAGGGTACTTGATGCGTTGAAAAAAAAAATTACCACAAAGTCAATCGTTCATAAAATTAACTCGAAACGTAGAAACTTTTTTCTTTTTTGCACGATTTTAACTTTTTGAAGCTTACTGTTCGTTCCTCGCACGATTGATCACGATTGCCGTAAGTGTTCATTCGTACCAGAGATGATACATTAGAGCTATAGCTGTTTGCACGCTTGATATGGTTCGGTAAAGTTATGAGCGATCGTTCAAAAAGTAAATACAAGCTTTGAAAAATTTCAAAAGTTAACAAAATAGTTTCTACGTGTACAATAACTGCAGTGTAAAACTCGACAGAAAATTTGATCAACTGTTACAAATTAAGGCCTTCAGTAACGTATGAGGCTCCTTAAAACAAAACGCTAACAAATAAAAATCCGTGACAAAAATGAGTATTCCCTTTTTTTTTAAATACTCGGATTCACAGTGTACATTGCATGGATAAAGTATTAAAATTAAAAAATTAACTAAAATCTGGTATAAATAGTAATAAAAACGAATCCAAACAACAGTTCTAGGCCCTGATTACCACACAATGGGTAATCGGTCGGAGCGGATTTCACGCATTCACATTGACAAGGACGATCGGTGTATAGGGTAGGTAACTGACGCTCGATCAAGATCACGCGTATTATACACCTAAAAAACAGTAAAAAAAAAACAAAAAAAAATACACGGGAGTACACCCATAAAACATCATCCATCGTACGATCAACGAGACGAACTAAATCAACTCTCTCTCCGCTTTTATAAAAAGCAATCGTCCACGTATAAGACTCCCAAGCGCACGCCGCGACAGCTCCATCGTGCGCAGAACTGTCCACGCGTATTGTAGACGCGAGCGCGTGAAAAACAGGAACGAAACGGGACGAAAAATCGTCACGCCCGAAGCCCACTAGTCGGCCGCTCGTCCCTCGGGCTCGTCCTTATTGGCCGCGCGGGCGAACAGCAGGAAGAGCCGCTCGAGCGTCGACGACAGGACGGAGAAATCGTCGATGCAGTCGTACTCGCTCCTCAGCTCGCTCATCACGTCGTACATCTTGCGCCAGCTGGTCTCGCTCGCCGAGACGTGGTACATGAGGTAACCCTGCGTGCGCGCGGTACATTATGCATGTTGTACATGTGCGTGACGATGAAGAAGGGAGAAGACGCTTGTGTATGTATGCTTATGCGGAGCGAGTTGTATATGTAATCGGGCGCGCGCGATCGGCACTTTCGTCAATGTCTTGGGAAAGAGTGCACGCCTCGTTTTGGGGGCCCGTGATTGATCGTTTCGTATATATAAGTTGTACCCGGACTAGGAAGACGATGACGATGGGAAATAAAGAAGCATCGATTTGTAGTCCGCGCGATCGTTCCGTCGATCTCGACGCGGCTGTATGCGGAGAGAAGAGGGAGAAAAACAGCTCGACCGGCCGCTCTCGATCGATCGGCCGGTTTTTCGACGAGAGAAACCCAGTGACAGCTTGCCCAACGATGCTCCCCCCCCCCCCCCCCCCCCCCCCCCCGGCTGCTCACTGTTCGAACATTTTTGCACGGCTCCGGGGAAACGGTTGAAATTTCGACCGAAGATACCAAACGATGCGTACAAGAAGCGTAATTTAGCCCCCAAAACACACTCACCGCGTTCTCATCGACGATCTCGCAGTCGAGGGCGTGCGCCATGCGATTCTTGATGCCGTCCATCTGGCCGCCCTCCTTCCCCGGGTTCATCTTGATCTGAATGTCGTAGCCGGCCCCGAAGCGCTGCTTCAGCTCCTGCGCCGGTCCTATGCAGACCAGCCTGCCGCCCACCATTATCGCCAATCTGTTGCACAGCGCCTCGCACTCCTCCATGCTGCAATTTTCGTACTCATCATTCGCTGGCTTTTGTCGATTCGAAATGCAGGACCGCGATCGTTGCACGCGTACATTTCGTTCGCTGCGAGCATTTAAATCCGTCGGGCGCGCCCTCCGCGGAGGATGTACAGGACTAAACTGTTGAACCCATGTATGCGCACCCCTAACGCCGATTCTAAAAGTCCGAAGCCTGGTTCTTAATCGCCAAGACCGTGAAACGACATTGACGAACATTCTGCGGACGTGCTGAGATCTGCATCCTCAACTATCATTCACGCATACGAAAGACGCGCGTTTGTCTACTATGACGTCAAGTTAATACTGTCAGTAATCGTGGTCCTGCGCGCGTAATCGGTCGTTGTGGTTCGCTCGAAAACATCACGTTCGCTGCAGGTGCGAGGTCGGATGCTGCCGCGAAAAAATGCCATTGTGTCCGTCCGGTGGATCGTCGAAAAATATCGGGTCACGTATTTTTTCCTTCTTTCTTGCAAACGAACAGCGATAGAGCATGTCAAAGTTTGCAGAAGCCACAGGAATCTCGGAACCTTCGTGACGTTATCTACGGCATAACTTTGATGCGCTCGTATCATCTTCAGTTTGTGTACGAGAAAGAAAAAATACGTGTCCAATATTGTTCGATGATTCCACCGGATGTACCAAAGTAGAAGGGGAATGAACAATTTTTTTTTTGCAACCACCCAATCGCGTGACACTTTTATATATATATATATATATATATACGTCGAGTGGATCATTGACATGCATATATTCACCTGTGCGACGTAAGAATGACGGCCTGGCCGGACTTTTGGCACGACTGGATCACGTTCCACAGCGATCTCCTCGCCTCGGGGTCCACCCCGGCGGTCGGCTCGTCCAGGAGTATGAGGTTCGGCAGGCCGATCAGCGCGATCGCTATGTTAAGCCGCCTCATGTTGCCGCCGCTGTAGGTACCGCTCGGCTGAGCCGCGCAGGCGTTCAAGTCTGCGGAAGGATAATTTTTTTTTTTTTTTTTTTTTCACACGCGCGCCCGAGTTGGAATCGTCAAGTGTCACGCGTCAATCGAAAAATCTTTCACTCACTCAGCCTGTTGATCCACTTTCTGACTTCCGCCTCGACTTGGTTCTCGGGAATACCGCGCAGACGGGCGAACAGTCGCAGGTGGTCGTAGGCGTTCAGGGACTTGATCAGGGCGTTGTTTTGCGGACAGTAGCCCATTTGCGAGAGAAACTGAAAGGTCGAAGGTAGAATTGACGCAGCAGGGTTGTGAGTACTTGTATCGGGTCTCGATTTAATTATCATTGGTTACAGATGCCCGAATTTAATTGTCATATAATGTTGTTGAACCCTGCAGAAGACGCATTCTTCTTCAAGTTTCAAGAAAAAAGGCGAATGAGTAAAGACAAGTGTCGGTCGTCCTGTATTTTACGGAATGATTAAATTTAATTGTCCATTAGGAAAACTTTCATTCAAGAATTTAATTTTGATGATCGTTTGATTGAAAAATGAAATATTTCAGAACCCCCAAGGTTGCCGATCGCTTTCGAAATCGACGCGAACACTCACGTATTTCCGATGCCTGGCGAACTCCTGCTCGTTTATGTACATGACACCGTGGTCGGGCACGTCCTGGCCGGTCATCATCCTGAAGGCCGTGCTCTTTCCCGCGCCGTTGACGCCGAGCAGGCCAAAGCATTCGCGCTCCTTGACTCCGAAACTTACGTCCTTCACGGCCAGAAGGTCGCCGTACTGTTTGCGCAGCTCGTAGACGAGGAACACCCTTTCGTCGTGGTTCTTCGAGTAAGTGGTGTTCTGAAGCGACGTGACCGTCCCGTTCTCCGGTTTGAAGTCGTACGCGTCGTTCACGATGCCGGTCATGTGATCTGAAATCAGTTTGTCGCGGGTCGAGTTGAGTACACTGAGAGAAAGAAAAACTATGAAAATTGTGGAGAAATTCCAAAAAAAATTACATGGTTAACAGGTTGCATGTTCCCAGATTGGTAAACATTACTGTTTGAACGGTAAAGAGTATAATTTGTTCGGTAGAAATTGCGATTCGGGCAGTAAAAATTACCGTGCCGAAAAATTGTAGATAATGCTGAAAAATTATATTGTTTCAGTCCTGTCATTTTTACTGTTTCTTCTGTAATATTTACTGTTCCAATTGTAATTTATATTGTACAAGTTATGCTTTGTATCGTTCAAACAGTAATTTTTCTCCAATTCTGTCCACACATAACCAGTTTACTTTACCGGAACTTCTCTACTGTTTTAAATAAGGTTTTTTTTCAGTGTATTTATTTTGGGATCACTGATTCAACATAGAATTTTCACTCGTACGTTTCTCTCCCATCGTGGCAACCATTTCGCTGATGGACGACTTTTCTTTCTTAACTTGCTCCTCGACTTCAGTTTCGAGCACGACCATCTTCCGCATCCTGATAATCAGCTTCTGTATTATTTGGTACTCCAGTATCACGAGCAATCCGAAATATATAATGGGCGAACATGCCAGGTACACGATGCTACTCTCCAGGTTGACGTCCTTCCCGAAATCGCTAAAGTAGTTTTTGTACGTTCTGCATTCGCCGTCGTAGCAGTCGAGGCCTTTGTATCCATGTCATTTGTAGCAATCAAAGAAAACACTAATTAATACTTCAGGACGATAAAACGAGCAGTTCATCAAAACCAAACTCACCGCAACATGTATCGTCTTTGTAATACTCCAAAGTACACTTTGTATCGTAGAATATGTTCGGCATGTTCTTGCATCTGGCGTTCGCCATTGCAGTCGCGAAAAAAGACATCTGACCGTGCAATAAACTCACATAGGGGAACAGGAGGAATATCGTTCTTTGGATTGGTCGCAAGAAAATCACGATCTTGTTGTCGTCCAACGTCGCGGAGAATATCAGTCCGATGAGTTCCACCAAGACTAGAACAGTAAGATTTTCGGTTTTTAACGTAAAAACGTACCCATAAATTTAACGTTAACAAGAGTCAGCTTTGTTCCTACTTAGACCCATCGGTACGTAAGTTAGTAATCGCAGAACTGCCGTTGTGCTCGCGTCGATGAAGCTAAAGCAGTATATTAGTGGTAGGACGTTGATGGCAAACAGCACCAGCAAGATCAGCAGTATCACTAAAAATAGTGATAGATACTTAATTCTTGTGACTGTTTTTGGTTTATAAAAATTATGGATTCTTCTCTGTTGAACCATCACTTACGAATCCCATCTTTATCGAAGAGTTTAAGTTCGTAAATGAAATCTATCACAGCGAAGCCACCGATGATCAATGCTATCAGCAACAAAAAGATGACCAGGTCGAAAACGAACATGACTCCCCAGTAAGTGAAACAGGAAACTCCGGTCATGCGCTGCAACTGTTTCACGTTCTTTGCGGTCTCTCGCAGGGGATGGAAGACAAATTGGGCAAAAGCAGACAGGAGGAAAAATATGAAGAAGACACCGGTCGAGTAGCCGTTGGGAATCGATTCGTCGGTGACGTTCAAGGTCGGTATCTCCTGAGCCGATACTGCGATCGAGTAGTCAGAACCCAGGAGGTACTTGACGTAACTGTTCGACACCAAGTTCATCGCTATTGGGATGCTGTAGGCCGTCTTTTCGGAGAAGTAGGCACTTATGTTCGACACGTTGTTCCTCATCTCGAATTCGGCTCCTGCGATCAGGTGGTTGTCGTAGTAGGCTGTGCCGTTGCTATTAGCATATTCTAATAGTGCTGTTGAAAGAGAGAATAATATATGATATTTGATTAACAGAAGTTTAAACACTATATGCTTTACCATCCACGAGATCAGATTGAACTTTTGTAGTTCGTCCACCAGAGTTTTCCGTAACCTGTCTGTACATTTGACCAATTTCGTCGACGGTGCTATTGTAATAAGTTTCAGGTTTTTCATACTGGTCGAGTTTCATCGATACTACATCTGGTTTTGGAGACTTAAAGTTTGCTTTTTTGAAGACAAGTGATAGGAAAAACAGCGTCACACAGGCCTGGAAACAAAAATTGTTTTTATTAAAAACGGAAAAAAATGTGATTGAGCTTGATGAAATTGAAATTTCAAATTACCGAAAGAAACATCATAAGAATTGAAGATATGTTTTTCCTGGTATAGACCACTTTCTTGTACAATAAACCACGAAAATATTGCTTTAAAAGTGATCCACCAGTTAGTCTATTCTCTATGCGACTGAATGATTCCCGTATTTTCGGATCGTCGTTGTCGCGTGTGACTCTATTTAATTAATCACATTAATTAATTATTTTCATCCGTGTATCATTAACGAAAAATGAAAAAATGTTCAATGCTTACTTTAGGAATACTTGTTCCAAGCTGAGCAGAGAAACACTCAAACCCGAAACACCCAACTCCTTCTTCATTCCCTCTAACTTGTCTAACGCGTCAGGCAAATCAGGAGAACTGGGAAGACTAATGACAATTTTACTGGCGTCTGCGCTTACTATGTTGCCTTGACTGTTCAGTTCGTCGAGAATTCTTTTGAGGTTGCTCCACGGCTCGACGGATAGAGTCACCTCTACGTTGCCTTGTCCTAAGAATTCGGAAATAGTTGGTCACACAAATCATTGTTTAATAAACATTAATAAAACTAGATGATTTTATGGAAGGATTACAAACCCATGAGTTTTTTAAGGAACATCGCTGTACCATAACTTTTAAGTTGTCCCGTATGCATGATTGCAATTTTGTCGCCAAGGATATCGGCCTCCTCCATGTCATGTGTACTTATGATAATAGTCTTTTGACCTCTCATTTTCTGCCGAAGATAAAACAATCATATAACCATATCAGGTTACGTCGCACAACTTAGAATAGCATAGATATATTACTCACCAATAATATGTCCCAAATTATTCGCCTACTTTCTGGATCCAAACCAGAAGTAGGTTCGTCCAAAATTAGAATCTTCAAGCAAATCAAAGCAACAATGTATTTCATCACTCATTAGACAATGTTAAAACAATTTGAAGGAAAACACTTACGCTTGGATCACCTATCAGAGCCATACCCAAACAAACCCGACGTTTTTGTCCGCCAGATAGGTCTTTTGGTAAAAAATTTCGTTTCTCGTACATTTTGAGTTTTTTCAGCAATTCCGCGACCCTTTGCTCGATCCTCGAAATTGGTTCGTCTTTACCTTTCAACTGCGAGCATAATAATTTGTTGGGAAACACGATAAAATGATTGCAATATAATGTGTGAGCATTTTTTTATCATACCATAGCGAAAAGTTTTAATTGTTCACAAACGGTAAGGTTTGGAAAAACCATGTTCACTTGCGTACATAAACCTATGTTGTTCATTATTTCTTGGGAATGATCTCTAAAATTCTTATAATTTACTAGCACCAAACCTTCAGTTGGGCTTGTCATGCCTATGTTCGAGAAAAGTGATGTATCATCAGTTTTAAGTATGATATCATTGATTATTAAATATCACTTACCTGTCAGAATAGACATCATGGTAGTTTTACCTGCTCCGTTGTGCCCCAACAGAGAAGTGATGGTTCCTTTGTAAAAATCTATGGAGATACCTTTGAGCGCGTGAACTTTCTAAAATATAAATTTATCGCAATAATTCATCTAACGATTACTTAAAGTAAATTCAAGCCCTGAATACCATACCTCGTTTCTGAATAAACCAATGTTATAAGACTTTTTCAAATTGCGAATTTGAATTCCGGGAGAGTAGGGACAACTCGATGGCAATTCAAAAGGTTGGCCACTCTCTTTGTACTCCAAGGTTTCAATGTCATCGTTAAGGTACTTGGAACTTTCTCCGAACGTCTTTGAGTAACATGAGAAAAATTTCATAAAAGTTACAAGATCATAAAGAAATAAACCGACTAACTGACCTTTAAGAAAAATAGCGGGTGCTTCCCCACGCCGTACTTTCCAGGGTTAATTTCGTTAATGTAAACAGCCATAGCGTAATGGAAGAAGATACCTATGATAGATAACATCAGGGTCATACCCATACTGCCTCCGAAACCATACTCTGTCAGTCCTACTGAGAACAAGTTTTGCCACTGATTGCCTTCCCCTGGTAATCGATCGAACAAGTGAAATGGTGCGTTTGAAATCCTTCGGAAAACACAGTAAAATAATATTGAAGGGCTTACTGATGTTCTCGAAGTAATTGAGCTCCTCGACCGTCCGGTACATCAACAGATTAGGAAACAGTATCCCCAAGTATGGCACTATGAAGTACTGATCCTCGTTGAGCCCGAACATCTTCACAACCATAATACCACAACTGCAAAACAGTATGCCAAACATGATGAGCAACGCTGAAAGTAAAAAAAGAAATACAATAATCATCGGTCGATCGAATTACCGATATCATTCTGTGTTTTCTAAACGCGAACATGACTCACGGGTCGGGAAGTAAGCCGCGACGTGCATTCCGTAGGCGAATAGGTGTATTATGTTGACCGACAGCACGAGGCCCACGATGAACGAGTTGCCGTAGTTCAAATAGGGTATAGCTCCGCCGGTCGTGAAGTTGATCAAAACGGTGATCGGCACTATGCAAAATAGAATGACAAAGACCGATCCGCTGATCAGCCAGCTCAGAAGGTTCAGGGCGTTCGACACGCCGTTCATTTTCATCAGTACCTGATTGTTGGGAAAGTACGTGGATTAGGAGCGGCACTTTGTTGATCGAGAGATAAGTATGCATATAACTTACGTTGACCCCGATGAATTTCTCGTTGGCCGAGCTCATGGATTCTATGAGCAGTGGGATCATGAAGACGGCGACCGCCATCGCGGCGAAGAAGCGCCGGAACATCAAGTCAGCCAAGTCGTATTTTATGTAGGGCGGGTAGGGCACTTGTCGTATGGAAAACTGCGAATTGGTCGCTCGTTAGTCGATCGATTCGTCGGATTGGGCATGTGCACGAGACTTTTTCGATACTTGGAACAAGTGTTTTATGTTTTCACGTTGAACACATACATGGTCTTTGTGATGCCAAGTTTTGGTACTTTGTTTGATGAACTCGATAATGACGAGTTGAAGAAAGTTACAAGTAGTTTACAAAAAAAATGTATTCTTTCGAGTCTTGTACCAAAAGCCTGGATTAGAGGTATGCTCGAGACTAAAGAAAGTCATGATTTTTACCATTAAATAATTATATTGAACTTGCTGTAATCATAATAAAAATGAATATAGAAATGAGATTTTTTTCCGAGTCTCGAAAACTCCTCGTGCCCATGCCTAATTCGGACAGATATTTCGACCGGTGTACGGTGTGCATAATTTACTCACTTCCGGAAAATCCAGACTTAAATTCGCGATCCTAGAGTGTCCGTAGTATATGAACGACGAGTCGACGCAGTACTGCAGCTGCAGGAACATGCTGTACGTGAAGTACTTGAGCATGCCCCCCAGTATGTTGAACTTTAGCTTGAGGTTCAGTTCTTTCACTCGGATTTTGTACTCCAGATTCGTTTGCCAGTCTTCCGAATTCACGTTCTCGAATATTACGGCTCCGCGTTTGGCGTCCGGAAATTCGGGAATGACTAGGGATTCAAAGTCGCGCAATACTTCGTCTTCTGTGTCGTGTTCATGCAAGGCTGCAGGGATAATTTCAAGATCAATCGGTTGAGAATCGGCAACGGGAGAGTGAACTTGAGCATAGATTTTTAAACGCTTCGTACATTATAACCGTTCGTTTGCTGAGGGGTTTTTTTTTTTCCATTACCACTTATGTAAGACAGTAATTGACAAGATTTTTTGCGGTAAAAAAACAGTCTGATGTCCTCTTAAAGGATAAAGTTTGTTTTAAAGTGTTTGGAAAGATATTCGCAAGGTTCGTAAAAATTGTTCATTGTTGAATTCCAGGAGTTTTCCAGATCTTTCAGGTGTCGTTTTGCGATACGTTGTTGAATAATTATTCAAGGTAAACTTGGATCATTTGAGAATTTTCGGAATTCCATCATATTTTTTTTCCATAAATGTGCTAATGGTTGAAATAATTGGTTATTAAAAATCCATTGTAGCCATCAGTGCATCGATAATTAATAAAAAACTATTGATTCATACAACATTTTAATATCAGAAGTTACGTGAAAATTTACATTCAAGTTTTTTCAAGATTTTTAATTGTTTTGGAATACGTATTTTGTAACTCGGTAAGTTAAATTTAATCGTCATATGTTCTCTGACCAGACGATCAAAATAAATCCATTAGTTACATCATGTCAATATTAGAAAATACTTAAAAATGTCTCCAATGAGCAGTCATATGACCAAGTAGATGGTAATTCTTTTGCACGTGAAAGAACCATCGTTTGTATATTCTTTTGTCGTCCGTTCTTTAGTCGATTGTCCCCTTCACTTTCCGTTTCCTTGCACTCACTTTTATATCGCAACATTGATTATCTATGTAATCGTCTCCCCAGTTGGGTCGAAAATTAATCCGTAGGACGTTGACAAATATAATAATGGATAAGATGCACCAGATAAATGATATCGGAACTTTCGAGATTTAAGGGGAACGATCGACAGAGGGACACGCGATGGAAGTAAATATAATAAGTACAACCATATGCTTGGATGCATGCATGGAAATCGTTGACCTTGTGTTTGTATTCTGTAAATCTATCGAGTGTATTGTTGCGCAGATTTAAAGCATATAAGTTGTACTTATACAGCTGACACAAGTGTTAATAGGTGACGTAAAAACAAACATCTATTTCAGCAGCTCTACCGAATCGGATAACTTTCAAAACGAAAACAAGCCGATGCATCAAGGCCACGTAGAATGCCAAACATACTTATGCGTAACATATTTCTGAAATCGCACGTTTTGCGTGAACGTTGTTTTCTTCCATTCAAAATCGTACGTTGAAACAGAGCTATCGGAACAATCGACTGCGGATCAAGTTTATTGCTCATCGAATGTTAACATCAGCACTGCTGTACGACACTGTCCACCGAAACGTGCGAATAATTCCAAACAATCACACTCTCGCAGCGTTACAGCGAAACGCTCGCGCAGAATGAAACTTTGGCCGGTGAGAAAATCATCCCTCGTGTACCAAGAGCTAATCCAACGGCCCGGACTCTGCCGGATTCGTACGAAGCCCTTCCTTCGAAGCGCACGACGCATCGAATCCACCCGCGCTCTTGTCACGCGAGCAATTTCACCGCGCGGCGTTTGAGAGAAGAAAAAAAAAC
>JAPYYV010014019.1:0-10552 GCA_030522625.1 Copidosoma aretas
AAAAAAAAAAAAAAAAAAAAAAAAAAAAAAAAAAAAAAAAAAAAAAAAAAAAAAAAAAAAAAAAAAAAAACAATTAACGACGAAAAGAGCTTGCACGCTCGAGCCCCACGAGTACGCACCATGTACATATCCCATCGCAGGCCCGAGCGTGCACAACAAAGGCTCCCGTCGGGTGGGGGGGGATCGGTATTAGAAAGGATCTCTCCTGCCCGCGCTTCGGTCCCGCAATGACGTCAGTCCGGCCGGGCGCGATTAGAAAACGCCGAGGCGCGGTGTCTTTCTCTTTCTCACTTTCCCGCCCCCTCCCCGCGCGCTCTTCGCCCGGGCCTTGGTCCTTGAACCTTCATTTTTTTCCCCCGTCGGGACATAAAATAAAAGCTCTCGGCTGTGGACGTGTTCGCGCGGCGAGCCGTGCGTTGGTGGACGTAAAAGGCATTCTTTCGCGAAGGGCTCTCTCTCTCTCTCTGCCCGGTGATAAACACTGCGAGGGATCGGTGACCCAGTTCGGTGGGTGAGCAATGTGGGCGCGTTTTGGTTTTCTTTGCTATTCGATGGGACTAAACACTCAGAGTTTCGGTAAGATGGGAACTTTGTACATCTTTACGTCTGAATTCAAACGTACGTTTTCGATGTGTACAGGATTCCTTGATATTTTGATATTTTTTCATGACTGAGTCCGAAGATGAATACTATTTTTTGTGTCACGGATGAAGATAAAAAAAAAAAAACGCTTGAAAAATATTATTCACGTCTCGCGGTGTAATTTTTGTCCCTTGTCGTCAAATATATAATGACAAAAAAAATTTTGGAATACAATTCAGACTAAAAAATAAATTATATTCTTTGTACACAGTACTGTTAAACTGGCCCAAAACTTAAAAATTTCCACGAGCAAGAGTATCAAGCGTCTGATCGATGGGTGATCGAGTGTGTTATAGATCGGTGATCACTAGTTTTTTGGAGTTGTAAATAAAAATGTTATTTTTCGGCCGAGCAGTCTCTTATATCTTCAATGATCCATTGAAAAACTACATTACAGAGCTGTGAGACTGTTCGTCTCTTGGCGCGATATCGAAAGCGCGTATACGCGTGAGCTGGCGAAATAATTCACGATGAACCCAGTAATCGCTGACCCAACCTCTGCTCGACACCATCACGACGCTAATTATCACGAATATTTTCAAGTTCCAAAATATGATGTAATTATTTTTCAACTGTTTGATACCTCATGTGCCATGAATATTATTCCAGAGATGTTTTAATTTTGAAGACGAGATATCGGTGTGACTGATTAAGAGGAGAGGAGAAAAAATTGTTGCCGTTCGTCTTTAAAAAGAGCAGTGATTGTGCCAAGCATTACAAGTATTGATATAAATTATGATGCTAATAAAAATAAGGATTTCGGGCATTGAAAAAAGTAATAACCTTTGACACTTTGTCGATGATCATGTGATATATGTAATCATGTAAAACAGATATAAACTGGGAGCTTGTTGGTATGATTACCAGGCTTCTATTTTAAAATAATGATCTAGATTCGGATTGACTCCGAAAATAGCTAATGATCGCCAGTTAATTAACATCTACAGGTATGAAAAGAAAATAGACATTATACTGCCCGAGCATTAATAGTGGCACATTCAGTTTTGCCAGATGTGCATGCGACGCTACAGCCTGTGTCCATGCCAAAACACTTAACAATGTAGAGTGATGCTCATTGCATCATCAGAAGAACGTTTTTGTCATCTTCATTGGGAATTTTCGTAAAAATACAGTTTAGGAGTCAATAATATGTTGCATGAAATAAATAAAGAAAGAGCGATGATTCGAACGCTTAAGTCCGGAGAATCGGGGCCAGATGAACCTGCATGAATTGAGATTCAAGTAAGAGCATAAGAAAACGGTGCACAAAGATGCCGAGTGGATGTGATTTAGCCTCTATGGTTTTAGAATGACGATTGCATTAAAGTGTATGAAAGAATAACTGGATAGATACCTGTTTAGAAAGATTAATACACGTAGAAATATTACAGTTATTGACCTTTTTGTTAAAGAATCAAATTGCGCTCTGATACAAGATATTTACAATGCAGTAAGACTGTCATTAGACAAGTATAGAATTGTATGTAATCGTTTCTCGAAAAGTATAATGCAAGCTGGATCAAAAAACACACTCCAAACTGCGGACCGGATACTCCCGTGAACTTTTCTCCAATGACGGGTGCAAATAGGAGCTAATATGTTGCAAGACATTTTTTATCATCATATGACGCAAAGAGGACTGCAGCGAGGAAACGAGGGTATCCCATATGGAAGAGAGCGCGTATGAATTCGCACGAGCGACGGGGATGGAGAAACTCACAGTGCTCGAGTATCAAAAGGGAAAGGGACGCTCGCGCGACTAATCGTCGCTCCGGGCACCTATGACGTCAACGCGTGCTTCTGAAAAGGAGTGGGAGAAGGAGTGCATCTGTGTGTGTATTTTGGTGCGACGGGGATCATTGGCGCTTCCGTGTGAAGAGATCCTACTGTTGGCGTGCACTACTGTGTCGTATTGAGCTAAGAAAAAAGGTGTCGGAACTTTTTTTCACTCGAATACACCAACGAGGAGAGTGCGTGACCTTCAGAAAATAGGTTTTAATAGAAAGTTTTTTGTTTTCCATCATTGAAGAAGTAACTTGGAACCAATCCTTTTGTTGATGTACGGTCCCGTAATTTTAATGTATCAAGTTTTTTATTTGCATGCAAAAAAGTTATCAATTCATTACAATAAATGTGTTCGTATTTTTCACCTCTGTCTTTTTCAAATAATCAATTCTCCATTTATTTATTCTCTATTTTTATAGAATCGTTTTTATTTCAGACTCTTAACTCAGTGGCGTTAATATGTCTTTACTGTTTCTTTGCATTGATTTTAGACACTTTTTGTACCTTTATTTACATTTGTTGAACCATCCACAGTATATTTATTTTCATATAACTAAAATGATAGTCACTACAGATTTTCTGGAACCCGGTACTTCGTGCCTCGATACAAAAGTGATTTACTGCCTAATAATCCCCTACTATTTGGAGTTTCTTAATTACCTTTGAGTCTTTAATGTGTCTTTACTGAAACTTTAATTTGATTGCAGCCACAAAACGTCTTTTGAAATAAGTTGACATGTACCTCTATTTGTTGAACAATCTATAAAAAAAATTTTTTTTTCATAACTGAAACAGTGGTCACTAAAAATTTTCTTGAATCCTGTATTTTGTGCCTCGGGACAAAAGTTGTTTTCTGCCTATTAATCCCCTATTATTATAGATTTTCTCCATCACGTTTGAATCTTTACTTTGTCTTTACTGATACTTTAATTTGAGTACAGCCACTAAATGTCTCTTGGAATAAGTCGACCTTTATTCATATTTGTTGAGCCATCCATAATAATTTTTTTTTTTATCACTCAAACAACAGTCAATACAAATTTTCTTGAATTCTATATGTTGTGCCTTGATAATAAAGTAATTTTCTGCCTATTAATCCCCTATTATTATAGACTTTCTCTATAACGTTTGAGCATTCACTATGTATTTACTGTATCTTTACTGAGTCTTTAATTTGATAATAGCCACAAAATGTCTTTGTAAATAATATGACCTTGATTTACATTTGTTAAATCATCTATGATATATTTATTATTTCATAACTAAAATAATAGTTAGTACAGATTTTCTTGAAATCAGTAATCTGTGGCTCGATGCAATATCAATTGTCTGCCTATTCGTTTCCTATTTGTATGGAATCATTTTTATTTTATTCTATTGCTTTTACGTCTTCATTGTGTCTTTTCTGTGTCTTTGAGCATTATCTGATTGCAGCATTATCTCCGTGTCTCTTAAAATAAATTGACTGTTCTTTAGTTTTGTTCGACTAGTCGTGATTATAATATTGTTTCATAACTTATGCTATGGTCACTACAGATTTTCTTGAATCCTGTACTGCCTATTAATCCCCTATTATCATATATATTCTTTATCTTGTTTGAGTCTTTATTATGTCTTTACTGTATCCTTACTGAGTCTTTAATTATATAACAGCCACAAAATTTATTTTAAAATAAGTTGACCTTTATTGCTATTTGTTGCACGATCTATAATACATTTATTTTTTTTGAAACTGAAACAATGGTGACGACAAATTTCCGTGAATCGTGTATATTGTGCCTCGATACAAAAATGATTTTCTGCCTATAACCCTCTTTTTTTATAGATTTTTTTTATCGTGTTTAAGTCTTTACTACATCTTTACTGTGTCTTTAATTTGACAACAGCCAAAAAATGTTTTTTTAAATTAGATGACCTTTATTTATATTTGCAGAACCAACTATAATACATTTGTTATTTCATAAATAACATAATAGTCGATGCAGATTTTCTTGACATCTGTAATCTGCGGCTTGATACAACAATAATTTATTGTCTATTGGTTTACTATTTCTATGGAATCATTTTTATGTTATATGTCTATTCTGTGTCGTTACCATGTCTTTTCTATGGTTACAGCATTATCTCCGTGTCTCTTAAAATAAATTGACTGTTCTTCACTTTTGTTCGACTAGTCATGATCATAGTATTTTTTTTATAACTTATACTAAAGCCACTACATATTTTTTTGAATCCTGTACTTTGTGCCTCGATTCAAAAGTGATTTCCTGCCTATTAATCCCCTATTATCATATATTTTCTTTATCTTGTTTGAGTCTTTATACCATGTCTTTACTGTGTCTTTACTGAGTCTTTAATTTGACAACAGCCACAAAACGCGTTTTGAAATATGATGACCTTCATTTATATTTGTTGAACCAACTATAATATATTTATTATTTACAACTAAAATAATAGTCAATACAGATTTTCTCGAAACCTGTAATCTGTAGCTCGATACAATAATAATTGATCGTCTATTGGTTCTTATTTCTATGGAATCATTTTTATGTCATACGAGTACTTTTATGTCTCTAATATGTCTTTTCTATGTCTTTAATATGTCTTCTCTTTGAATGCAGCCTTATCCTTGTGTCTCTCAAAATAAATTGACTTTCATGCATGTTTGTTCAAATATTCATCATTTATATATGTTTTTATATAAACTTATACTATATTTTCTACAAATTTTCTTGAATCCTGTATTTTGTGCCTCGATACAAAAGAGATTTTTTGCCTATTGATTCCCTATTATTATAGATGTTCTTTATAATGCTTGAGTCCTCACAATGTCTTTACTGTGTCTTTACTGAGTTTTCAATTTGACAACAGCCACAAAATGTCTATATGGAAGTAATATGACGTTTAATAATATTTTTTGAACCATCTATAATATATTTGTTATTTCATAACTAAAATAATACTGAATACAGATTTTCGTTAAAGCTGTATTATGTGGCTTTGTACAATATCAATTTTCTGTTTATTGGTTTCCTATTCCTATGGAATAATTTTTAATATATACTATTACTCTTGAGCCTTGGCTATGTCTTTTCTTTGAATTCAGCACTATCTTCGTGTCTCTTAGAATAAATTGACTTTTACATATGTTTTTTTTAACTAGTTATGATATCAATATTTTTTCATAACTTATACTATAGTCACTATAGATTTTCTTGAATAGTGTATTGCGTATACAAAAGTGATTTTCTGCCTATTGATAACCTATTATTATAGATGTTCTTTATCACACTTGAGTCTTCACTATGTATTTACTGTGACTATGCGGAGTCTTTAGTTTGAGAGCAGCCAAGAAATATCTCTTGAAATAAGATTATCTCTTTTTAAATTTGATAAATCACTCATAGATTTATTTATTTTTAATAACGGAAACTATAGTCACTAGATATTTTCTCGAATTTTTTATCATGTGTCGTGATAGAATAATATTTTTCATTATATCAATTTCCTATTTTTATATTATTGTTTTTATTTTATACTATTACCTTTGAATGTTCACTATGACTTTACTGTGTTTTTACTTAGTCTTTACTTTGATATCGCCCTTTTTTTCTGTGTTTTAAACAAAAATTGTTTTTCATTTATATTTTTTCAACTAATCATTATTTATTAATTTTCTCATAGCTGATACGATACTAACAACAGATTTTTTGAATCCTATATTTTGTGGCTCGATTGAATAGTAATTTTCTTTCTATTGATTACCCATTTCTATACTCTCTTTACTGTGATTAAAGCTGCTTTCTCTGCGTCTGATGATTAACTTGACGATTTATTATTCATTCGCTAACACACTTATACGATTTTTTTATTATTAAAATTAAAGTCACTTCAGATTTTCTTAAATTCGGTATTCTGTAGCTCGATACAATAGAAATTCGTTGTCTACAGATCTCCTTTTTCTGTATAATCGTATTTATTTCACACTATTACATCTAAGTCTTTACTATTTCTTTACTGGGTCTTTACTGTATCTTTATCATGTCTTTACTTATTATTAGATTCCCGCCACTATCTCTATGGCTCTGAAAATAAATGTATGCATATTGATATTTGCT
Source organism: Copidosoma aretas (assembly GCA_030522625.1). NCBI lineage: Eukaryota > Metazoa > Arthropoda > Insecta > Hymenoptera > Encyrtidae > Copidosoma > Copidosoma aretas. Next base: position 6,546 of record JAPYYV010014019.1, read on the forward strand.
GATCTGCTAATAATTTTTTTTTTCTTATGAATGAAATCATCAACTTTTCTGAATCCTGTATTTTGTGCCTTGATAGAATAGTTACGGTCTGTTTATTAAATACCTGTTTTAATGGAACCGTTTTTGTTTTACACCATTACATCTGAGTCTATTTTATGTCTTTACTGTGTCTCTACTTTGATCATAGCCATTTTCTCTGTGTCTCTTAAATCGAGAATTTTTTATTTGCTAACAGACTCATATGATTTTTTTGTTCAATTGAAATTAAAGTCACTACAGATTTTCTCGGATTGTATACTGAGAAAAAAAAATTATAACAATTACTGTGCTAGATCAGTAATCTGGTTTGAATCTTGTCGTCCAGGGACTTTTTACTTTTGGCAATCTAATTTTTTCCCTGCTGTACAGTAAAAATCATCGTGAACACGGAGAAAAATTATTGTTTTTACCAGTAAAAATTAATGTGCAAGCAATAAAAAGTACCTTGCCGACAAGATGGGACCATATTACCGTTCTAGCACAGTAATTTTTATAATTATTTCTTTCAGTGTACATTTTGTGGTTCGATACAATAGTAGTCTTTTTTTATCATTTAAGCTCTGAAAATAATTGAAAAAATTATCCTTGTTTCACATTAATATCGTCTTTACGAATTACTTTGCTAACAATTAGTTCAAGTTACATATAAATATTAACTTACTATTGTACACTCTTATTTCTTCTTCTTCTCCAGTTTTTATCCTTTTACACTTATTTTGGAGTCTCATGATCGACTTTGTGTATCTCCAGTAACATCGTTTTCATATTTTTGTTTGTTTGTGTGTCTCTGTTTCTCATTACAGCCTCATCATGAGTCGAATGGACATTCATTGACACGGCGTCAGTCCACTTTGACGTTCTACTTGCTAATGCGACCCAATTATTTCACTGGATATTAACGTTAATATTGTTTGCAAATCAACTATGACGACCGACGATTCGGTACGTGACTCTCTACAAGATTTTTACAAAGATGACTTCTTCTACTGTACAAGGCCCCAGAAATCACATCGAAATGCGTTTTACGGATGTCTACAGGCACTTCCCTTGTAATCGGACCATAAAAGAAGCATTTGACTGGTTTGTGTGTGCTAAGGCGTCGACCAATAGTTGATTGGTCGGACTGTTTCGGTGAATCACTTTTTCCATCGCACATATTCAATCCGCACGTGTACGAATTCCCTTTTGTAAGTTGTGTACTCGTACAATTGTTCCAAAATGGGCATCAAACAAAACGACAACGAGAACAAGCCTTTTTATCAAACAACGAGTCCCGACACCTCGGCAATCTTATCAGCCCCGACGTATCGGGGAAAACCTTCCCATTCACACCCATACCCACACCCACATGGACAAAATTCACGCGCGCACGATGAAATCTCTCATAAAACGTCGACAACGTGACGCTCGTCACTTTCGTTGGCACATCCCCGGTTTTTTTCCACCCCCGCCTCGAGCACGACGGCTTGGCAGACTCCGGCCTTAGCGGGGCACTACGTCAAGATGTCAGAGCGAGAGAAAGAGAAGGACGCCGGGTACATACACCCATGCTGCACCGCAAGCCTCGACCCTCCCGCGCGGGTAATGGGCCTATACGGAGCGTAACAAACTGATGCGAGCGCGCTTGGACTCGCGGGCAATAAACAGTCGTCCGAGATAAATGGCCCGGGGGACGCGGGGGGTGAGCGGGTAAAGAGTTGGGCCTAGTCGCAGCGACGAGCCCGAGACAGTGACGTGCTCGCTATTATATGGCTGTGTATATAAATACAGAAGATGCTTCGTACAGATCGGGGAAAGTGTTTCTCCGTGCTATTATTCTTCAGCCTTTGTGTACATATATGTACACGAGGCACGGGATAGATTCGCGCACGCGACCGGTGCCACCTTCTTTGTTTACCTTTGCTATATACTCAGACGATTTTTTTTTTTTTTTTTTTTTTTTTTTTTTTTTTTTTTTTTTTTTTTTTTTTTTTTTTTTTTTTTTTTTCATGACATTGAAATCGTAGGGTTGTTCGAAGGTTAATTTTTGCAAACATCTTTTCTTGAGATAACCGGTTTTGACAAATGATGTACGATAATTTTCTATCAAACTCTGAAAAGTTAAAAAGCAGTGGACAAATGAGCAAAAATATCAGCAGTCTTTATAGGTCTGATCTTTTACTTACCGTATCTTGAAGCGGGCAAGGTTGGGCTTCTTGGAATTCCGATGCGTCATCATCATCGGCGGGGAGATGCGAGTTTTTTTTCTCCAAAATATCCGTCGAAAAATCGCCAAGCCAACGTGTCCCCACCAGAACCTTGGTACCATGAGTCTTTGGAATCTTGTAAAGGGCATAAAACCAGCGGTCCGTGACCGTTCGACTCAAAGTTTGTCGACAACTCATTTCCGCCTCGGTCCCCGCCGAACCCCATCATAGCCCCACCCGCGCCTCCGAGCATCCTCAGCGCGCGCCATCGGCCCTGCGAATAAATTGGGCCGCCCCGATCGGTGCGCAAGCTCCGATCTAAAACGCCGGTGTCGAAAAATTTATAGCCCCGCGAGCACCCCGGCACCGCGCGCCGCAGCCCCGCAAGTGGACGCGGCAACAGGAACAACGCGACCGCCGCCGCGATCGGAACAAAGGGCCGAGTCGACCGAAAAAAACCGCCCCTCTGACCCCGCGCGTTGCACACACACACACACACACACACACACACACACACAGGCCCGTCTATCCGTCGATCTATCCATCTGCCCGAGCCGCGCGAGCGCCCGTCGGATCTCGGCTTCTATCTCGGGCAATGTTTCACGGCCGCGAGAGCCCGGCTGTTAATGTGTGCGCGAACGGGCTCGAGTAGGACCATACGCGCGCACACGGAGTAGACAGCGCGGATCGGTGCGGAACGGTTTTTTTTTGTTCGCTCGCGCGTCCACGGATCCAGCCGAGAGGGCGCAACACACCGCGGACCGCGAGTGGCGCAACTTTTACGAGGACGCGCCAGGCGTGTGTTTTACGGCGCCTCCCCCCCCCTGGCTCCCCGCGCGGCCGGACTCCGTATTTTCTGCCTTTGGAGCGTCAGTCCGATTGTTCGCACTTACGTTGGAGCCGATCGAGCTGGGAGAGGCGAGGGCGAGTGAGCGAGCGTGTGCGCACGGGCGATGGTATCCTGTACCGCGGGGGAGCCTTGCGCCCGAGCTGATCCGGCCAGCGTCGTGGGAAACTCGGCGCTCGCGGGGCAGCCCGGGATGGAAATCTCGCGCGCGTCGCTTTTGATCTCGCTCGGCCCGATGGAGGGCGACTGGCGGGTTGGTTTTCAAACTTTGGGCTTAGCGTTTGGAGACGGTCCTTCGCCCTTTGTTTTTTTCTTCTTTCGAGAACGGTTCTGCTCGCAGAACATGCTTCGAAGCTTTGTGATTTTTTGAAAACGAGGAACGCAGAACTTGTAAATGTATTAGCGAAAAAGCCTGGTCGCTACGAAATTCCTTGCCTATTATAATACTTGTGCGTGTATGATATGGTAAAATAACTGAAGCCTATTATTTTATCACACTGTATACGTACACACTTTATTAAAAACCATCCTACTTATGTTTTAAGCGTAAGATAATTCTACTCACGAAACACAATCTCCGAATTCCTCACTCCGTTGTTGATCGCTTACTGTTCAGTTTAATACGTGTTCACTCGACGAATGACTAGATCACACTGTTAACAATAGGGATGGGCATACAATATCGATATATCGAAGTAACGATATTTTTTGAACGATATATCGATATATGTATGTATATATCACCGATAATTTTTTTCTCCGATGTATCATATATCGATATTTTTATTGCTATATCGAAATAATATCAAAAACGATATTTTTTTTACACGTCACTTGTAAGTAGGTATTAAGTATTATTATTATTTGAGAAAAGCACACATAGGTTTGGCGCTTTCTATTGAGCTGCGCGTGAAAGCGCTTCGCAATGAGCTACG
>JAPYYV010014021.1:0-10351 GCA_030522625.1 Copidosoma aretas
ATTCCCACATACACACACGCGCGAGGCATCAAGAATACGTGCCGATGTTATACATAATAACTTATGACATCAGTAGCAAAGACTGATGTTATACAGTATACTTTTTTTAAAGTTATACAATCGAAATATCAAAAAATCTTTTTTTTGTTCAGCCCTGTGATTCTTGAGGTGCTTGAAAACGGTAAAGATCAACTAAACTTTTGAAATAATTAGAAAAAAAATCATTTCGTAAAAGGCTCAAAAGATTAAGTAATAAAACACCATTTGCTAAGGATGCACGGGTAGAAGAACGATATAGGACCCAGAAGTGAAACGATATCAAGTAATCACTATTTATGAAAATTTTAACACGATATACATCATTTGCCGATGAAATTTTTAAAGTATAAAGATAAAAATGAATAAAAATCATGATTTGACGTAGAAAAACATGTGTAAGAATCAGTTGCAAACAGAGTACAGTATACTAAGCCGTAGTTGAGGTTAGGAAACTTATTTTCTAAGAATATTTTTATAATCGTGACTATCACTGATAATTAATAATAATGAAGTAGCGTCATGAATATTATCTTAAAAATCACATTATTTACTATTAAGTAAACTGGAACATCAGCTGTCTTATGTGGTTCCACTTCTGGTGCATCATACAAAAACTGTACCTGTAGAGAAACATGTAAAATGATATATAAATAATGTGAACGAGAGACTTAACAACCTGCAAAATATCTTTTAAAAAGTATAATTAACGACAGAAGTGAAAAAAGTCCAAATTACAACATTTAAGTAACTTAAATGAAGTTGTTGAAAAGTAACGATTTTGTACTTACTGCTCACTTACGGGCCTACCAAACCATCAATATGTCATGACATGAACAAGTACCTCAAAGAACTATTATTTATCTGACAGTCACTACATCAAACCATTATAAATATACATGGACTGATAGGACGATACGTGAAATATGATTTCATCTTCTTTTTGCTAGCTAACGATCCCCTAATAATAAGTAATCTGAAATAACGGACGTCGCTCCACTTTTGGTACCATTTTTGCAATCGTTCCACTACTGGGTACTTTATCTTAGTGACTGAATTCAGGGGACTAAAATGATAAAAGATTAATGATTCGAAAAAATGAAACACGAAAGCTGAGAGAGATGTATTTTCTGAAGTGAATTTTTATGTTGGTGTGCCATGCTTGCTTAATGGTTCAATTATGTTTAAAAAAAACTAAAACTTATTGATTATTCATAGTTAAAATTATCTATCATTCAAATTCATAATCTGCGCAGAAAAGTCATACTAGCAAAGTAGAAAGACTAGGTACAATAGAAATGAATATGCCTTTAACTAGAGTCTACAGACAATATCATATAATGTTTAAAGATGGTTGGAGCCCTCAGCATCTAGAACGACACGACGCGCGACCCCCATACAGTAAGCGAAAAATTCCTTTTTTTTTTGTTTAAAAACCTGCCGACAACTTAATTTTTAGAGAGCTGTGAAAACGTACAGAAGAGTACCTCAAAAGGGAATAAAATAGTTTAATGATTTTCCTTCTGCCGTAATCATAACTTCGATTTGCTTAAGGGTGAAAGTGTTGCAAAATAACTAAATGATGACTTCAATCGATAATTAATGGACCTACACAACTAAAATTTGTTAGAATCAAATATATATCATGTTGTCATGATACAGACAACAAGACAAGTTGGGGTTAAATGACCGGATTCATAAATTTCATTAATTATTGCAGATAACTACAAAAAAGTATAATTATTAATAAAACTCGCCACAACACTAAAGTCTTAAAAATGTCCATAAGATGACTTTTTTACGAACGTACACACACGTTACTCCAATCCATTTAATAAAAAATGACAATAATCCTGTTATCATAAAATAACCTGACTACTTCACATGTTTGTACCTTATGGACTTATAACTTTTTATTGGCCGAAAACATAACCTTAATTCGTTGTGACGCCAAAATGACTAATACATAGCAAAATAATGACAATTTAGTACGTAAATGTACCTACGCCACTCCAATAATACAAAAAAAATTTCAGTAATACTTCTGTGTTACAGACAAGCAAACGTTACACGTTTCGTCGGCCGCAATAAGTATGGTCACATTCCATGTCTTAAAAACTGTTTATAAAAGTACGGAATTTGCTTGGGACGATTTATAGCTGGCTCTGAGCCACTGATGATGGCTTAAAAATCGTATTTGACTATTTCTCACGTCAATACCTAGTAGCCTCATCACTTTTTACTGGCGGGAAAATAACCTTAATCTGTTATGGCGCCAAAAAGACTTAAATATCACGAAAAATAACCGATTTGCGCTCTGATCTACGTACGCCCTCCGAAATGGTACAAAAAGAACTTTAGTAATACTGGTATCTTAAAAAGAATCGATTTTATAATTTTTCAACAAGTACCTGTTTTAAGCCATTCTCGGCGGGTCAGAGTCAGCTTTTAATAGTTGCAGAAAAATTCTTTGAATTAAGACAGATTTTTATGACTTAAAATTTTACCATGCTAACTTCGGTCCACGAAACTTGATACGTTTGATTGTCCATAACACAATAATATGATTTTAATTTTTTTCTTGTGCTTAAAGCGGTGTACGTTAAGTCATGTATAATAAAGTCATTTTACCGTCATAATTAGGTGGTTTTAGCGTTATATTAAATTAAGGCTATGTTTTCGGCCAATAGAAAGTCATTAGGCTATTAAAAATTAACAAAAAGAATAGAATGTGCGGAAAATCTTGTTTTCGTTGTTTTTAAGGGTAATTTCTTCTTATCAAATTAAGGTAATGGTTACGGCCATTAAAAAGTAATCAGTCTATTCAGTAAAAGCGTGAGCAACAGTCAGTTATTTTGATCATAACGTGATATACGTCTTTTTTAAAAAATCTCATGAAGTAGCTTTGGTCTATGTACGTAAAAAATGTCATATTTTAGTCATTTCTTTTACTTTTACATAGTAGCAAGTTGCAGTTGTAATTGAGTAAGATATAAAAAGTACAAACCAAAGCACACATCTATAATATATGATAGAAAACTATTTTTAGTTTGTTTTGAGTGGCACAGAGCTTTGTGAAGTAAACTTTCAGTCATTTTTAGCATTTTTTGCAGATAATATAAAATACTTCCTAAACTTGATGATCGGGGTTGCTTAAACCTACCACATTACACTGTATGTGTTATAAGAACATGATATGTATATCGTTTTTAATTAATTTTACTAACTAGTGGTTCAGAACTTTAAAAACACTTATTTTGTCATTTACATCGTTTTAGTCTTTAAATCTTTATATCCGTTATCGATAGCGTCTCTAAAGTTGCTGGGCGTAATTTGCTATGCCTTTTGAAATGTACAATATTCAGAAATGGAATTAAAAAATACTACTTCATGGATATAAATAACATTTATAGATATATTTACTATCATTCTTCTCCACCTTTAAAATCCTACAGCGTCCATATCGATTTGCAGTAAATTTCGGAAAAAAACGATTTTAAAGTTGAACATTTGAGCTTTCAAACAAAAAATGAAAATAAAACAATACAAGTTATTATTGCAAGTGATACTTTAATTATTCAAAATGACAAAAATAATGCTACAACTAATACTACCGGACTCAATAATATTTTAAATCAACATTCAGGAGTATATTTTTGATGATTTTGTTATTTAGTGTGTTAATGTGCGTAAGTTTGAACCTCTATGTAGTTTATTCCCCGAATTCACTGCGAAATAATATAGATGCTGTAGGGTTTTAAAGGTAGAGAAGAATTTTTAATATGTCTATAAAATTTATTCACATGTTTAAAGAAATTTTTTGTATTCGGCTTTTAAATTTTGTAAATACGTTTACAAAGCATAAAAAACATGCCCAGCAATTTTCAAGCCGCTATTGATAACTATTTAGGAGATATAAGGGTTTTGAGGTTGACACGATGTAAATGACAGAACAAACTCATGAACAGCTCTGTGCCTCTGGTCATAGCTAAAAAAATGTACTAATGTATGCCTAAGAAAAAAATACAATAGTGTAATCATTTTCCATTAGTCGGAATCAAATCCTCGATTCGCTGGTAAGTTTTTTTTTCTTTTTTTCTTTTTTTTTTTTTTTTTACAGCGGGAAGGAAAAGATCTTCTAAAGACGTCTCTGCGTGCACACATGGCTACCGTAGAGGTAGTGTCCGATTCACCCTGGCTTATAGTGTAATAACACTACGTGATCTTAATCATCATGGGCTTCTGTCCACTAAAACCATCCTCCCCAAGAGAGAGCCAGTCCGATGGACTATTACTCTGATGTAGGTGTTGAAACAGGAAGGAAGAGATAGAAGCAGAGAAACAGTGAAAAGATGAGAAATAACGGTGAAGTTCGATGACCGATCATGAGACCAAGGGAGGAACTTGGTCGGTACTATACGCATCACGGCGAAACTCGAAATATTAAGGTGTTAAAGTAGCCTCAAGGGACGACGGGAGAGAGAGAGAAACACATTCTGGTCAGGCATCAGACTTTTGAGCGAAGAGAATGCACTCGTAGATCTTCAACCCAGCCGCGCTGATAGTTGCAGGGCCGACAGTGACTTATCTGGATGAACTGGCCCAGGTGTTGGCCCCCCCAGAAGAGACTCGCCGGGGATTCATCGGCCTGGTCGATGAGCTGCTGACGACGGGGATTGGCAAGACTACACGCTGCCAGCGGGAAACCACTGACCAAGCGTCAGGGCGCGCCGACGACCTCCCCAAGGAAGGATTGCCTCCCAAGTCCAGGCATCATCAGGAGAAACTTCAGTCGGTCCGCTAGAATCGGGGAGAATGTGTTTTCGGCGCCACGGGTACTTTTCCCACCGAAAAAGTCTGAGAATCAAAATTTCCGAAAATTTTTCGACGAGAATCAAACCCATTTTGCCTCGAGTCTGTCAGGCTAGGAAGTAAGCATGCTAACCACTAAGCCATCAAGGACATTCGCTGGTAAGTATAAATGGCGTATAAATGTCTAAACTCTAACTTCCATCGATGGTAAATAGACCTGAATCCTTCAAAGGGTTTAAAACTAGATACATGTGATGTTTTCATAATACATACAATATAACGTGATAATTTCGAACGGCTTAAATCATAAAGTTTATAAATTATTTCAAATCAACTGCCTAAAATGCTAAAAATGAGCAAAAGTTTTCTACCCGAAGTATATTAAGAAAAAACTATAAATAGTTGTTCATTATATTCTTCAAATATGTCCTTTAGTTTGCATTATTTTTATCGAAAGCAATTATAACCACAACTAGTTACAGTACAAAAGTCTAAAGAATGTTTTGAAAAGGCCTTCTCTTACGTACGTACACCCAAACCACTTCAATAGATTAAAAAAATAACTTTCATCTCGTTATCATAAAAAAATACTATTTCTTAGGCTTATACAAAGTCGACCAATCACTTTTGATTGACTGGAAACATAGCCTTAATTCGTTAGGACACAAAAACACTCGAAAACGACGAAGACAAGTCGCATTTCTTACATTTTATTTTTTAGCGGCAATAAGTATAAAACTAGTTTATATTATCAAAATCGATTGGAAATGTGAAGATCTACTTAAAAGAATTTACAACTGCTTCAAGCCACTGATTTCTCCTAAAATAATCCGTTACACGTGACTGTCGACAGATTAACTATCGATCTGATTAGTTGGGACTAGCTGAAAGTGGGAAAATTCAAAAACGAGATTTTAAAAAATTGAATAAAAAGTCATTTAAATTTAAGAAATGAAAACCAACTGTTATAAAGTAGCTAATCATTTTACTCTTCTTGAAAAACAATAACAATTAATGTTTGGTTAATAGTTGAGGGTTAAGTTACCAGACACTCTGTAATATTCAAACATGAATACTTGAAATAAATTAACTATTAACTATCTTTGCAATACATAAGTAGCTGTATTAATGCTTAAATAGATTTTTATTAATTTTTATCCTAAAACTCTTTGATTAAATAGGTTGGACTGAAAGTAACGAAATCCTTTTGATCGGCACTTATACACGCATGACAAAGTACGGTGAAAGTGCTTGTGCAAAGCGGAATACTATTCGTTAATACTTGAAATCTGAAGGGTTTGTATTTATTTGTTTAAAAAATGTACAAAATTTTGACTTATTGTCATAAAATATTTTTAATATAATACCCTAATATGTTTTCGGCAGCTTGAGTAAAAAGAAAATCTTCCGCTTTAAAAGATAGGTCCAAGGAAGTAAGGGACTGGAATAAAACATTTTGTGAGAAACCCAAAAGTTTTAAACATTTTTTAAAATTTGATGTACTATTTAACAAAGTTCCTAACATTGCTTCTACTTATGCATGTTCATCTCAAATCCGAATGGCTTTAAAAATAAACAGCGTTTGGCAAAGAAAGGAAAACCCAGGGATAAAACTGCAGTTGATAAAAATTATTTATAAGCAAACAACGTTAATAAAGAACAAAAATGCTGTGGAAGATTAAATGAAGATACAAGACAAAAAGATGGAGAACCAATTAAGTCATCCCAAGAAAAATGTATTAATTATCTTACAAACAGAGACGCTAAGTTAGCATTTGCTATGAAATAAAATGCTAACTCTTTGATACTCGGCATGGGAAAAATGATAAAAAGTATTTTCGAAAACAATGATGAATATTTTAAAAATATCTTCGATAATAAGTAAAAGTTTTGTGAAAGAAGATCACAAAAACGTTCTTAAATTTTAATAGTTGTATAAAAATCATACTTTTCGAGAACACTAAAAATTTAGTTGTAATTAGGAAAGATTAATGTCTGTACAATTGTATACATGTGTTTAATATAATAAGTTGAATACCTGCAATTAAAAGTGTTGAATTAAAGATTTTAGCTGCAAAGAAGACCTTTTAATCCCTGGAAATGAAAATAAAGGCTGTCTATGATTGAAATTTATACGAATGTTGATGTGAACTAATCTGTTAGTAATTTTAAAAATACATAACTGAGCACATTTATGTTTATTACAAGAGATACTTTTATTGAAAGAGCAAGAAAGTTGTACTTCCCGAACTCTTATAATTATTATCAAAAATAAATGAATTGTATTCAATGCAATGAATTACATAAATTCATACATGCTATAAAATAGATGCACTTTAATATGTTTAGAAATCTAAATTCAATTATCATAAAAAAATTTAGATGAATTTCTCATAAATTTTTTTTTTATCATGGTTAGTTACAAAATTTATTGTGTTGAAGATTATTATATTTTCAACATATTTTTAGTTCTTCAATCACGGCGTTTGTTCCATATTTCTCTGACTATTAATTTTCTTTTCTCTTTTGCACTTGTACGAAGCACGTAATCAACATAAGCATCTTTTTGCTTCAGTTTTTTATTTAAATCAAACAAGCAATTATGTACGAAAAAGTTTTTGCTTCGTTTTTGAGTGTTTTCACGTCATAACGAATTGAGGTTACGTTTCCAGCCAATAAAAAAATGATCAGTCTGTTCGGTATGAGCGTGAGTAACAGTCTTTCTTTTTTATAACAGGATAGATATGGTTTTTTGAATCTATTGTAGTAACTTAGGTGTACGTAAAAAATGTGATAATATAGTCATTTTTTACAATTTCGTATTGTAGCTAGTGGTGGTTATAATTGCTTTCAAAGATAAGAGTACAGTCTGGAGGGCATGTATAAAGAATATGATAGAAATATATTTTCAGTCTTCGTGCGCAGAGCTTTGTGCAGTTAAATTTTGGTCATTTTTCTTATTTTTTCGCAGATAATCTGAAATAATTCCAAAACTTGATAATTCCGGTCGTTCAAACTCATGACGTTACATTTTCCGTACTATGACAACATGATATGTATTTAGTTTTTAACCCTTTTTAGTGGCTCAGATCTTGTATTTATTGATCAAAAGTATAATTTAGTCATCTTTGCGACATTTCCACTTTTCAGATAATCTGGGATTTGATTTTGGCTGATAGCAAATAATGAATTTATTGTCGTTTTTACTGCACTGTACTTTGGTACACTTTTGAGCTATAACTATTCGCGCCGAGCTTTAAAAATGTTTGTTTGGTAATTTACATTGTTTTAAGCTCAAAACCCTTGTAGCTTCTTAACAGTTATGAATAGCGGCTTAAAAATGGCTGAGCATGTTTTTTTATGCCTTGTGGAAACATTTACAATATTTTTCACTGATTGAAAAAAAATTACTTAATAGAAATAAATAAATTTTGCAAAAATATTTACAATCATTTTTCTCTACCTTTTAAATCCTACAGCATTTATATCGATTTGCTGTAGATTTCGAAAAAAAAACTATTTGAAAGTTAAATATTAAAGCACTTAAACAAAAGGAAGAAAAAATTCATAAAAGTTATACTTTCAAGTGTTGATTTGAGTATCTGTAACCCACAAAAATCATATTAAAACCTAGGCTTAACATTGTAAAATTATTTCGTTAGTATTCTACAGAAAACAGAATTTCTAATATATTTATTTATTATCACTATACGCTACTTCTCCTTCTATAACTCAAATATTATGTTATCCTTATCAAATATTGAGCTATATTTACGAGACTTTTGAAATGGTTTTTGAATGATATGTTAGAAATGTTTGTCAACTATTTTGTAGCTGTCATTTTCAAAAACAAGCATCAAGTTTGAGTCCAGTAACTTTAAAAATTATTGGAGTGTGAAAACTAGAAAATTTAATTACGTTTTATCCTGTTATGTGGGATTTCTTGATGGAAACGCCATGTATAGGACATGTCATACCTTTCGTACGTGACAAATTCTCTGACGTCATATTATTTACATCACTTAAACTTTTTTTTTTACTTACCATGTTTGATTCGTCAAAGCAAACGTTATGATTCTAATCAGCTACCAAAATGATGGTTTTTATAGCGAGAAATCTAAATGATCGTATTTATGGCAGCTATTTTGTATCTGCTTTTTGAATTTTCAATAATAAACATACAATTTGTACTTATAAACCCCCCAAAAAACCTTTTTAAATCAGCATTTATAATTTACAGTGGCAAACAATAATTTTGTAGTCAGAGTCTACTAACTATGGCTTTGAAATTAGTCATCGATCTAAAAATCCTAATCTTTGTTGTTGTAAATGTAGTTCATCATGTGTCTGTAATCCTGAATTGAAAATATTTTGTATATTAGTGAACGTCATGCCCTTTCTGCTACCTAATTCAAATCAAATTTTTTCTATTCATTGATAATACATTTTTTCTCACAGATAACAATCAGGCAGACGTACTGAGGTATCAATCAACCTATCTTAGTTTGATTGATACGTATTACAATTGAGTATTTAAATCATCTTTCGATGCACTTTTAGATTTTCGTACGTTTTATTGTTTTGTTATGCGTTCACGCCTCTATGTCTGTAATCCAAAACCAGACACTCAGGTGCATACTTCTCAGTCCATATCAAGCACGTACAGCATTTCTTGTGAATTATACTTAGTGGCCTCACTTTCAGAAGCTTGCGGCCAAAGACAAAAAGGAGAAAAATCGTCGGAAAGTAGTTGATTCTTTTGTCCTTAATCGTTAACTTAAACTCTTTAGTGTGGCGCGTAAGCGATCGCAGGCACAGACAAACATGATAGACCAACTGAAGTAAGCACTGTACGTCTAATATCGTACTACGATAAAAAGATTGATGTAGTGCTTATCTGTGGCTTGCATCGCTACGGTTGCACACGGAAAGAAATTTTGAGGTATTTACCATCAAACTTTTCTGAGGTAAAATAATTCGATACTGTCGAGCTATTATATTTCTATTTTGAAGTGAATTCGTCCATATTTCGTAATGCAGCACTTAGAAAATAGTCGAAAGGATGCAATACAGAAGTCGAAGTGTTAGATTCCCAACTTCGATGTATACGGCCTTGAATAACGTTAAATACACGGAGCACCAAGCTTTGAGCGTCGCACTTTAACATTGGGCAGAAAAGTGCTCAACTTGGAAACGCAGGAGCTCAATGTTTTTCGAGCAGTAATCGCTCAGTGTTCGGGTCGTACGAATGTATGTATATATGTCGAATTCTCCAAAAAATCTTGACTTACGCGTCATCGCGTTGTCAGAGATGGCACATCACCACAACGCAAAAAAAATCATCGTGTGACACATAGTTTTCTTCGTTTTTATCTCCCCTACATGTTTTGTGCCCCGGAACACTCATTTTTTTCACTATAAAAAAAGTTACAGACGAAAAAAGGACGATAGAAAAAAATACAAAATTCGCTGTTTCCGGTAAAAAATACGGTTTACTATTTCA
>JAPYYV010014022.1:0-11523 GCA_030522625.1 Copidosoma aretas
GAAAAGTAATCGACAAGTATTTTTTTTTTTTTTTTTTTTTTTTTTTAAATAAAAACTTCAAAAGATGTAGCCCCTTGAAGATTGTCTATTTTTCATAGCTATAGATACACTCCTTGTGTATGTGACGTCATAATGAGATGTGAAAAACAGTCATTTTGATTTTTTACTACAAGTCGAGTAAAAATTATTATTTTTTCTTTAAACTTTCAAGTATCCTTGATTGTGGTATTAAATTGATTATGTTCAATATTGAGCAAATTTCATGTAACCGTTTCTGCGTTATTTAAGGTTATTAGTGTACGTTTGGTACTTTTTTTGAAAACGCTGTATCTTTGAAAGATTTGTATCGTTTTTGATGTTTCTCGTCTCATTTTTTTCGTACTTAATTGTAGAGAATATACGTGTCTATAATGTATGCTTTACAACGTCACATATATATGGTATTTTCTATAACTTTTGAAATACCATAATTTCAAGGTACTATATCTTTTTCGATTTTTATTTTTAAGAAAAAAGCGAAAATACGCGTCGATTATTTTTCAAAATTACACAAGACGGGCCAAATTGAATTTTTCATGCAAAATCCTAATTATTATTATTGTAACCGTCGTTACCGAATAATAATAATCAGCCGGCTGTATCCATTCCAGCACCTGCCCGAGAAGAGGACCATGACGACCGAGCCAGCGCAGCAGCAGCAGCAGCAGACCCGAGGGTAACATGCGCGACTCCGGCCGGCGCTCCCGTCAGACCGGCGCTGCAGACGAGGAGGAGGGTCGGAGAACCTCGCGGCCGCCCGACCCGCGGGCTAGTATAACTATTACGAGACAGCACGGGTCCCCGAGGATACGGGCGGCAGGGAAATAATCATCATGCTGAGCACGATAGTCGTGACCTCGGCGCTGAAGGGCGCGATCGGCCTGGTCGGGACGGGCCTGTGGCTGGTGCCGCTCCTCATCGCCGGGCTGTCGTACTATCACTACGACCAATTGGGTAACGATGAGCGCACGTTTACGTTTGTGTTCTGCAGAGATTTTTATGTTACTCGGGCCGATTGGAGGGGAAAAAGGGAAAATAATATCGCGGTCGTTGGCGCGGGGTATAGTCGTAATAAAACTCGGGGATCACGCGGACACGAGAATATTGCAGGCAACGCGGCGCTTTTCCCATGTTTTATGGATAATGTTTAACGAGTGGACTCGAGTCCCTCGTTTCTCCTTTGGACGGTCGTGAATCCGTAAAAATATCGATCATACATATACATATATTTTAGGTTGTTCGATGAAAACAGTTAAATATCGGACTTATCGGTATGTATACGAAATGTATACATCGCGAGCTGATGATAATCATACACGTTAAACAGGGTTCGATCTGATTCCGCGAGCAGCATAAAGTTATAGCCGAGGCAGGAAGTTTTGGTCGTTATTTTTTCCCAAATGCGCATGTATAATATATCGACGCCGGAATGTCATTCAACTGTCATGGCCGACCGCGAAACGTCGTTTCAATTTCCATCCGCTGGTATGGATAGCATTATTTTTATCCTACGAGGAAAAGAGAGCTCATACGTTTGGCGATTGCTGTATCTAATCACAAGTGTCTGTACTTGTATCCAACCTGCGCTTGAGTCGTAAAAACGGTAATGACCGAACTGAGATTATCTAAATGCAAGTCGTTACTGAAAAAAAAAAAAAAAAAATTAATTTGTAATTGAAAGTCATGGTTGAATCTGATGACAAAGAAATAGCGCGACGAGAGAAAATGATTCGATCTGTTAAAACGAAAGATTTCATACCATCGTTTTTTTTCTCACCCTATTTTAATTTTCCAACAAGTGTTCTCTTGCATTACGATATTTCTTTGCCATGAGGTTTTCCTATCTTAAAAGATTGATTGTCACGTGACTGAAGCCTTTCTATTCGTTCTGTGATTGGTCGAGACTCGTCACGAGCGGGTAAATTTGAAATTGAAAGATTTATAAGTGGATGAAATGTTTAAAAATTACGACTACAAAATTAAGATTACTAATTATTTGATTTTTCCTAATTTAAAGAAATCGAGTGGCTTATTTAAATTGATTAATTTAAATAATAATTTCGTTAAATCGTAGTGAAGATGAAAATAAAAAAATTAGTTTACAGTGTAAAAATTATGTGGAGTAAGGTACTATTTGATTGTTTCTAATCTTAAATAAATTTGTCATCTTAAAGTATTTTGATTTACAAGACTAATACCTTGAAGTATTTTTTATAGTATCTAAAATTAAAAATATTTTTAATATAATTAATATTTTTCTGAAAAAAGATTCGAACACTAAATAGCAACAAAATTAATTTTTCTTACTTTCGACACAATAGAAAACAGAAGAAAATTATTTTTTTTCATTACATATGATAAATAAATAACTAAATAGAATAATACTTGAAAATGTAATTCAAAACAAAAATCAACATAATTAAAACATAACATACTAACATAACTAGTATGTATAAATTTATCATCTTCAACATAACAATTGAAAATATTTTTCCCAGTAACGATGATCTCTCCTCAAATCTTTTGAAGCGCGCATACACAGCCGGTTACTAATCGACCGCAATAAGTTTCCCTGGCATAATGATCGAGCGAGATGTATATTCGCCGCGCAGCGATACACCGTCCGAGGGAGCTGCACAATGAATTTTCGCGACCATCGATCCCAATGGGCTCGTGTAACAATTACAAATCTCACCGACGGAAAATTCAAAGCGAGCAAAACGGGGAACTGACAAAAGCGCCTCGATGTACAGATTTCTCTTTCAAAACGAGGAAGCAAAAAGAGAGTCCGCTCCCCACCTATTGTACAACTAACGTCGCGCTCCGTCCCCCCATCAGATCCCGAGAGCCGTCCGATCAACCGCTATCCCCTGGACAGCGAGTACGACTTTGTGGTGGTGGGCGGCGGCTCGGCCGGGGCCGTCGTGGCCTCCCGTCTCTCCGAGATCCCCGACTGGAAGGTCCTGCTGCTGGAAGCCGGGCCGGACGAGAACGAGATAACGGACGTGCCCTCGCTGGCAGCCTACCTGCAGCTGACGAAGCTCGACTGGAAGTACAAGACCGAGCCGACCGGGCGCGCCTGTCTGGGCATGAAGGGCGGCAGGTGCAACTGGCCCCGGGGTAAGGTGCTGGGCGGCTCGAGCGTCCTCAACTACATGCTGTACGTGAGGGGCAACCGGCGGGACTACGATCACTGGGAGGCCCTGGGGAACACCGGCTGGGGCTACAAGGACGCGCTGTACTACTTCAAGAAGTCGGAGGACAACCGGAATCCGTACCTGGGGAAGAGTCCCTACCACGGGACGGGGGGCTATCTCACCGTGCAGGTTAATTTTGTTTCTGTATATTATTTGGACGTTGTTGATTATCCGTTTTTTCTTTATATGCGCTCGGCGTTCAGCTTGAAATATTTTTGTTCGCCATTTGGGTGAACAGTATGGGAGGAGGCTCTTGATGATTAATGACCAGTGAAATCCAATGACGAACAGATCCTTGCGAGAAAAAAAAGTGAACTTGTTTACATTGCTCTAAATTTATCTGGTGGGATCTAATTCACGCACCAAATGCCCCTACTTTCTATTGCACCTATTGGTCTCGAGCGCAATTCTGAAACAGCATCCCCAGTCGAGGGATTTGAGAACGATTGGTCATGAATAGAAGAAGACATTATTATGAATCATGCATCTACACGAGCATTTACATGTTTGTTTTGTTTTGGTGTTGCGTCTACATATATATATGTGTGTGTGTGTGTGTGTGTGTGTGTGTGTGTGGTTCATAGTAACGTCATCTTCTTTTTACAGTACTGTCCTCTTCTAATCATGACCAATCGTTCTTAAATCCCTCGACTGGGGGCGCTGTTTCACAGTTGGACTTCCAATACAAACTGATTCAAAATAATTTAAATTTCCTGCAAAAAGTACTATTTCCAAACTAATCCTTTCAGGAGTCACCCTGGAGGACGCCGCTAGTCGTGGCTTTCGTGCAGGCGGGCATGGAGCTCGGCTACCAGAACCGGGACATAAACGGCGAGCACCAGACCGGCTTCATGATTGCCCAGGGCACGATCAGGAGGGGCAACCGCTGCTCCACGGCCAAGGCCTTCATCAGACCCGTGAGGCTGCGCAAGAACCTCCACACGGCCATGAACGCCCACGTTACCCGGACAATCGTCAATCCGCGCACTATGCGGGCAGCGGGGGTGGAGTTCTGGCGGGACGGCCGCAAGCAGATCGTCCGCGCCCGGAAGGAGGTCGTATTATCGGCCGGGGCGATCAACACACCCCAGCTGCTGATGCTCTCGGGAATCGGGCCCAGGGAGCACCTCGAGCGGATGGGCCTGTCCCTTGTCTACGACTCGCCCGGCGTCGGCCAAAATTTGCAGGACCACGTGGGTATGGCCGGACTGACCTTCCTCATCGACAAGCCCGTGGCCATCGTCCAGTCGCGCTTCCAGCCGGTTCCCATGACTATACAGTACGTGGTCAACGGCAGGGGTCCCATGACTACCCTCGGTGGTGTCGAGGGCTACGCCTTCGTCAACACCAAGTTTGCCAACGAGAGCGGAAACTACCCGGACGTACAGTTCCACATGGCGCCCGCCTCGATAAACTCGGACGCGGGCGTGCAGGTGCGCAAGGTCCTGGGCATCACCGACGAGCTGTACGATACGGTTTACCGGCCGATAGCCAATCGGGACGCCTGGACCATCATACCGCTGCTGCTGAGGCCGAGGTCGCGAGGGACCGTCCGCCTGCAGAGCGCCAACCCGTTCCAGAGCCCGAGGATCGACGCCAACTACTTCGACGATCCGCGGGACATGGCGGCGCTGGTCGAGGGGGCCAAGATCGCGGTTAAGGTCAGCGAGGCGAGGGTCTTCAAGCAGTTTGGCTCGAGGATACACAGGATAAAGATACCGGGCTGCAAGCACCTCAAGTTCGCGAGCGACAAGTACTGGGAGTGCCACATTAGGCACATATCGATGACGATCTACCATCCCGTGGGCACGGCCAAGATGGGACCTGTCGACGACCCTACGGCCGTCGTAGATCCTAGGCTGAGGGTCTACGGGGTAAGGGGATTGAGGGTCGTGGACGCCTCGATCATGCCGACCATCAGTAGCGGCAATACGAATGCCCCGGTGATCATGATCGCGGAGAAGGCGAGCGATCTGATCAAGGAGGACTGGAACGAGTTGAGGACTGGGTGATTCGTGAAACTCGTGCGGGCTTTTGTCGTACAAATATTTTCTACATCGTATTAAGATTTACATTTTTTATCAACCATTTTCCAGATATATTATTACCCCTACACGTCTGAGAGTTATCATCATTGGAGATACTTATGTTGGAAGTAAAACCTTTCTCATAGAAAGAACGTTATAGTAACAGTCTTGTGACTCTCATTTTTAGTTATCATGAAAAAATTATGTTGTTGAATAATTATAGTTGAGTAGAGCATGAATTTACGAAGCAGGCTATAAGATTTCTAGTGTAGAAAAAAAAACAACGATTAAAATAGGGAAATAATAATAATAACAAAGTGTGATGAATGTACTTTTTTTTCAACTTGAGTTTCATGTAAAAACGTTTTACGCGTAAAATGTGTTATTATATATACTATATGCCGTACATAACTATGCGCTTCAAGACTCGTAATTATAGAGTCGCGGTATAGTTTTCACTTCCTAGACATACCAAGCTCACTTAATGCGTACGTTCTCAAATAACATTAAGTCACACGTGCCATAACATTTGTACATGTAATTAGATATAACTATCGATACTAAAGAATTTTTTGTTTGACTTACTTTTTTTTAATGATTTTGTAATTGTTGTTCTTTTTACAGATGTTAAAATAAATTGTTAATTACACAAATTTGTTTATCAACCATTATTACTGCAAAATATTTCCTCAAACATTCATACAAAACGAAACAAAATATCTTTTATATAATACAATAGTCGACTTGAATTTCTAGTAAAAGGTTTTACATTTATACGTGTAGGTACAAAAAGAAGTCCTTCAACAGGGGCAACTATATCCATGGAGCATAATGTTTTGGATTCATAAAAATGTTAATGCATCAATAGAATATGGATGAGTAATGGAGCTTTGGCTGATTGTATGGACTATGAATTTTCTCAATTACATTTAATGATATGGGGTATACAAAATAATAGGTTATTTCGAACAGATGACGAGTCATACTAAATTATTCAGTAATATCACGAAATGCAGCTGTAATACTCCAGTGTTTTGTATTTCAAAAGCAGTAGGAAACTAGCGGTCGAGATGCAGTCACGTATTTTTTATTTTTTTTTCAAATGATGGAATAAAAAATATTTTTCGAAGTAATATTAGCGGAATTTATTGTATTTTTAAGAAATAATTGTAATGGTTGGTAAACATTTATCTCAAAATGTCTCAACGTTACATCACATTTGCTACTGTTGTTACGATTTGCGCAGCTTATACAGACAATAAACTAGTGTATCATAATCTTTACGGTTCGAACAAAATTAACACGCAACCTAATGAGGCTTTTGTAAACTTGACAGTCGGCGCTTTCAAGTTCATGCGCGAAAGTGAACGAATCATGAAGACTGGCCTGAAAGATGTGACCCCGGATTTCAATCAAGAATACGACTTTATCGTGATCGGTGCCGGTAGTGCAGGTTCGACCATTGCCTCAAGACTGAGTGAATTGCCTGACGTCACAGTCCTATTGATCGAAGCGGGACGCAGAGAGAATCTTATGATGGACATTCCAATAATTGCTAACTATCTTCAATTGAGTGATGAGATTAATTGGAAATATAAAACAGAGCCGTCCACAACGTACTGCCGAGGAATGACTGATAGAAAATGCAATTGGCCCAGGGGAAAAGTCATGGGAGGAAGCAGTGTTTTGAATTACATGATTGCGACCAGAGGAAATGTCCGGGACTACGACGGATGGGCTGAAATGGGAAACTACGGCTGGTCATACAGTGAGCTCTTGAAATATTTCAAAAAGCTTGAAGACATTGGCATTGACGAGTTAAAACGTGACAGAACAATGCACAATATAAAAGGCCCACTTCACATTGGCTATCCGCCCTATCACACGCCGCTAGCAGAGAGTTTTCTCGAGGCAGGAATTGAAATAGGATACCCTATTATTGATTACAATGGCAAAGAGCAAACTGGATTTTCGTACATACAAGCTACTATTAAAAATGGTACGAGAATGAGCACGAACAGAGCGTACCTATACCCTGCGAGGAAGAGAAAAAATGTATTTGTGACTATGCACAGTCACGTGAACAAGGTCCTTATCGATCCCTCCACCAAAATAGCTTATGGTGTAAATTTTACGAAATCAGGTGTAAATGTACTGGTGAAAGCTAAAAAGGAAGTAATCCTATCGGCTGGCGCTATTGGTTCGCCACAAATTTTAATGTTATCTGGCATTGGACCATCCAAACACTTGAGAGGGATGGAAATTGACGTGATTCAAGATGCACCGGTAGGGGAAAATTTGATGGATCATATCGCGTATGGAGGTCTGGTGTTTTTAGTAAATCAACCTGTCAGCATAACTTCGGACATAATCGCGAATCCAATGAAACCGTATTTGAGTGACTTTTTGAACAAAAAAAATGGGCCTTACACGATTCCGGGCGGCTGTGAAGCGCTGGCCCTTGTAGATGTTGACAATCCAAAATCGTTGAACACGACTCCGAACATGGAGTTACTCTTTATTGGGGGTTCTTTAGTTTCTGACCCTCTGTTCCGCAATACTTTTGGCATTTCGGACGGATATTGGGAAAAAATGTTTGCTAATTTGACAGGACACCATTCTTGGACAATTTTTCCAATGCTAATGCATCCGAAGAGTAGAGGAAAGCTTTTGCTTCGAAACAGAGATCCGAATACAAAACCAAAAATTTTCGCCAACTACTTTGATGACCCAGAGGACATAAGAGTTACGGTCGAAGGGATACGAACATCGATCAACGTTGCAAAGACGAGAGCAATGCAAAGATTCAAGTCAGAATTTTACGATTTCACTGTACCAGGTTGTGAAGAATATGATAATGATTCCAATGAGTATTGGGAGTGCGCTGCTAGAACTTTTACTTTTACAATTTACCATTATTCAGGAACATGTAAGATGGCACCGGAAAATGATTTGACAGGTGTTGTAAATCCAGATTTACAAGTATGTTTTATTTTTCATTAACTTTTTTTTACATCAAATGCTTCACATTTCTTATTTTCGTAGGTCAAAGGTGTCAAAAAATTAAGAGTCGCAGATGCATCAATTATGCCGACGATAATAACTGGCCACACGAATATTCCAACTATTATGATAGGAGAAAAAATTTCTGATATGATTAAACAGTATTGGAATTTGAAATGAAAACTGACACCCGAGTTTTATCATTCGTTTTCTCATTCAGTAATTAATTTATTCTATTTTTAGTTTTTGTACCTGGGTACTTGACTACACACGAATGAAAATCTAATGACCGACTGATTCTTCTCAATTACCGTCTGAAAATTTGATGATTAAATAAAACTGCCTTGGAGTTATAAAAATTATTTAAATTTTAATTGATGAAATTCATAATGAATGACTTTGTGACCCTGGAAAAACTATGAAAAAATAAAAAGTAAATCAGTCATTTAAACTGGACACTGAATAATTTATGCATGCATTTGTATTACCAAGAATATCAATAAAACAAAAAACAGCCTTTACGGAACTAGTTTTGCATTCGAAGAAACGTGCGGTAGCGGAGTTTATAATTGGGAAGAAATTATGTAAAAGCTAAACACAGCTGATTGCTCTCTAATAACCATAGGTTCAAAGTCTCAAGCCGTTTGCGCTCGAAAAATGAAAAAACCGAGGAAAAAACACCCATAGTGTACCAACCGATGGGGAGAAAGTTAAAAACTCAGTCGTGCCAAAGTCTGGACACACAAAGCTGCAAGGCTTTTACTATAGAATCTCGTCGGGGGTTATAGAGATAAAAGTCTCGGAAAGGAAAAGTGCATGTAATTATGCAATAATACAGCGTCGAAAACGTGTCCAAATCGATTAACCCGACGCACCGCTCGCAAAAAGCTCGCCTGGAAAAAACCCCAGCTACGGCATATAAATTCGACAGATGAGCGCGTAAAACTTCGAGCTAGCCGACCGGCTCTCTCATTACGTGAGCACACTATGGGCTCGTGAAAGCACGTATAGTCATTTTCACGCGCACAATAGAGACAGACAAGCCGCGGCGCGCGTTTAGTTTTTTCAGACCCACGAAGGCGTACGCCAAGAGAGGAAGGGGAATGTCGTATATGCCCAAGGAACTCTTTTCCACGTGGTCGGGGGAGACGGGGTCCGACGGCCGACGGCCGACAATTCCAGTCGGTTCGCCGCGCGAGGAGGAGGACCCCCGAGCACCGTGGGCTTTCGGCGATTCGACGGGTAAGCCCCTGATTTTTTTTCAACATTTTATCGAGCGCATGGTGTGAAATGTCGTTGGATCGCGGCAGGAATGTTTGGCGTCAAACGTCTGTTACGCATCGAGCGATGCACCATCGTCCGTCGACTTTTATGTTATAAGCAGAGGCGACGGGACGAGGAATACAGAGAGGGACAGCGAGGGGGAGAAAGAGATCCGCGGCCGCGATCGGAGCAACAGCGCCGTGAAAGTAGATCAATGGCTGGCGTAGTGCTCGGGGCGCGAATTAAGGTCAGCGAGGGCGGAGACGAGGGCTTCCTCTTGCGCGCGGCGGAACGAAAAAACATCAAATAAAGAGGCGCGAACGGTAGATGAAAAAAGAAGAAGAACGGGCGAGAGTGAAGACCACGAGTGCATTGTAAACGAAGTGTATAGGAGCTGCAGGTGACGACACAATGGAAAAAAAGCTGCTCGGTCCCGCCTCTCGTGCAATCGGCTTGTCGAGCTTGGGAAACAGAGCCCCTCTGTATCGCGCGAGGGGGGGGAGGGGAAGCTCTTGTTGGGAGCTTCTCTTCTTTCAGTGCTAAATACCTCTCTCGCTCCCGCTCTTTTTAATTTGATTAGGCAAAGTCGTGCGTGCGTGAGAAAAGAGAAAGAAAAAAAAGTAGCAACTTATTTCGATTGAATTACATCAAAAGTGGATTGTGGAGCCGTGGATAAGCATCGGATGAGAACAAGGCAGCCTGCATGTATCGCACACGACTGGTAATTTTAATCGCACAGTGATGATACGACGAAAGAGGATGTTGCGATAATCGAGGGGAGACGGTCGTGCTGTTATTGTCGATGACGTAGTGATGACGATGATGTAAAATTAGTCGAGGGGGAGACGAGAACACATAATATTATGGTGTGTATGTACATGATGCGGTGTATGTAACCGCGCAGCATCTCGTGGTGGCGCGCTTATGCGCCAGAAAGTTGAAAGGGAAAGTTATGCAATGGAAAGTTTGCAAATAGAAATCTCGCAAAACGTGAAAAAAAAAAAAAAAAAAGAAACATACAAGAAGCGAGTCGACCCACTAATCTAGAAAATTATTATTTTAAAAATAGGTGCGCGCGAGAGAGGTGTATCGATCACGTTTGATTATTTTTCGTCGTGTTACGCGAGGCCGTTGGACGTTACAGGGCGCGCGCGACAGTCGCGCTCTTCCATCGAGACACGTTCGAGCGTTAGGGTTTTCTTTTCTCCGCGTAACCATCAGTTCGAAAAAACAAATAACTCATGGTGAGCATAAAGATTTTTAAAACTATGCAAAAACTGAGAGTTTTTTCGACTATTTCGTGTAATGCCCAACCAGGTGGATCAAAACGGCGACTCTAAGCATACGTAGGAGTGAAAGTCCCGCTCAATCGAGCAGCGGTCTTCTCAAAAGCGTCCCCCCATCGATTGAAAAAAAGACGAGAAAAAGAAAAAGAGATTCAATCAGCGCGAAAAACAAAACTACATCATCTCTGGCTGCAGGCGCTCGCGATCGCGAACGGGGAAACGTTGTATACTGATGCGCTCGGGCCGTTGAATCGCGCGTCGACGGACGATTTTGACCATAAAGCACACTTTCGTTTTTGTGCCTCGCGCGAGGAAAAGAAAAAAAATTCCAATCCCCAGAGAAATTTCAACCGCGGCCGTAAAATTTGAATATTTCGCCGATAAACTCGAAGCGGTTGTTGAAATATTTCATCGGCGCCCGTCGCGCGAAAAAAAAGAAACACGGCGATGCCACGAATTTAATTTAATAAATAACTTCCGACCCACCCCACAGCAGCAGCAGCAGCAGCAGCAGCAGTTGTTAACGTCGCCGGCGGGGCAATCATGCGTCGACGAAGAACCCCGTCCCACCATCACCATCCCCAGCAGGTCGGACTGCTCATCCTGATCCTGGTGCTAACGACAGCAACGGCCCAGTCCTCGATCTTCGAGATCCTCCGCAAGCGCGGCCAGGTCAGCGAGAACATAGTCAGCGAGCCCGAGGCCGAG